>WEDG01000625.1:0-135998 GCA_017591395.1 Schistocephalus solidus | reverse complement strand
TGGCGTTGGCGTTCTTTACCGGCATACACACAGGAAGCATCTCTGTAGTCACCGCTGTGAAGAAGGGGGGAGGAGGATAATTGCTGTCAGTTGATAGGTCTCTCGTTGAGGGGGGCGGCCATTGTCTGGGTCAGCATTGACCTTAATTGGTGCCCTGGGTCGATAGTCATGCTTGTGTCCTGATTGTATGTCTCCTCGTCTGTCGGGGTAGTAATTGATGCGGCGGTAAACGTGACTGCGCCTTCGTCGGCCCCGAATTGTGGCGTGGTTAGGTGCGAATCCGTCCTAGGTTCTCCCGCGGTGGAATTCACGTTTGGCCTAATTCCGTGTTTGCTCTTACGTTCGATGAGCTGCGCTCGGAGGGCCTGGTAGGCTGCCGGAAGGGTGACACAACGGTTGATCGACGTAGGCTCCGTGTGCCAGGCTTCGATTGTTTCCCTGGTTACCTAGTCATTTCCTCGACCCAGGATTTCGGCGTTTTGGAAGGCGAACATGTGCCCAGAGTTTGCACAGTGTTCCGCCACCAGGGACAATGGGTCCATTCTCCTCACTGCCCGCACGTGTTTGGTAACACGGGTCTGCAACCGCTTCCCTGTCTCTCCGACGTAGTTAACTTCACAGGAGTCACATTGGATCCGGTAGATGATGTTTGACGTCTCACCTCGTGGAAAGGGGGCTTTCAGTCTCATAACTAGATTCTGAACGGTTGAATCCGGTCGATGGGCGATTCCGATCCCCAGCGGTCTGAGGAGGCGGGAAACTGCCTCAGAGACGCCGTCAAGATGCAGCAGTGCACGCCAGACTTTTGACTGTTCTGTTACCAGATTTTTTCTTGGTTTGGCCAGCCTGCTGCGCTCGATGAAGGTACGAGGGCATCCGTTGGCCATGAAAAAAACGCTGGAGGTAGCGGATTTCTACCCCTTTGTCGTCCGACTCGCTGCAATGTGTTTCTGCCTTTCTGTAGAGAGTTCGCACACAGCTGCGTTTGTGGCACAAAGGTTGCTTACTGTGGTAACTTAAGATTTGGCGTGTGTTGGTCGCCTTCCTATAAACCATAGTTTTTATGTGCCCGTTGGATTTTCGATGGACACGAACATCCGGGAATGGCGAGTTTGAGTTTGTTAATTTCGGCCTCCATTGTGAATTAGAATGTCGGGAAGACGGAATTCGGGGCGCCATGAATTCTTCGATCATTTCTCGTTTGATATTAGCAGAAAGTATCGTTGATCGAGTCCAAAACGTGGCCTGGTTGCGAAAACCACGATCTCAACTTTTGGAGAAATGTCTGGCGGTGAAGCCCGAGAGCGGTGATCCCATTGGCGTCCATCTGATCTGCTCATTACATGGTCCCCTCGAAGGGGAAGTACGTTTTCAGAGAATTTTAAGAGTTGGACAGATGTCCCCTCTTCAACGACTCGCGTGCATCATCATTGCTTCTCAAGCAATTCGCTTACCGTTTTGACTGCTAAGTCCTGCGGGATTGAAGTGAGAGAGGTGATAATGAGATTCCTGATCAACATGACGGTTGATGCTGTTCGTTCTAGAGTACTACGCCTCGAGGAATTCACGCACCTGTTTGGTGTTAGCCATTGCAACAACTTCGGTTCTGTCCCAATTGAGGTGATGGTTGCACTCAAGGGCGTGCGCAAAGACGATTGACAAGGGGTCGCGTCAACGGATGGCAAGTTAGTGTTCTGTAATACGCGTTTGAAGTCGTCGGCCGGTATGACCAATATAAGTGCAAGAGCAGTTAACACATGGAATGTGGAAGATGACATTCGTTTGCTGCTCTTTGGGTTTATGGTCTTTTACTCGGGACAGTGTTGCAGGCAAGGACGATGCCAGTTGGTGCACAATGGAGATGCCAAACCGGTTTAATTGTCGGGCAATCTCTTTGGAGATGCCCTGCATGTAGGGTAGGGAATAGAATTTACGCGGTCCGTCTTCTCCATTAGAGCCGAAGGTTTGGGGTTGCCTCTGGTGTGTGAGGCAGCTTTTCACAAAGCTGACCGGGTATTTGTTGAGTTGGAATAACCGATACAGGGAAGCGAGTTCATTTTGTGTAGATCATCGCTACTAGAGTAATGAAAGGCCCAGTGGGAAAGGGGTTGAACGACCATTACGTTTACCGTTTGCATTTCGGAAATTCTTAGGCTCTCTCTCAAGAACTACTGGCAATTCGATGAAAAAGTCTATGAACAGGTTAAGGTTATCCCAATAGGCTCACCAATCTCAGGTCTACTGACAGAATTAGTAATGCACCAATTAGAAGAGGAGGTTATGCGAACTTTCAGACCACAAATGTGGGTCCGATACGTAGATGCTACATTTTTTTATCATAAAGACCTCCAAAATGGAGCAGTTGCATCAGAGCCTGAATAATGTTTCCAGCTATTCAGTTTGCTCATGCGGAGGCAAGAGCAGGCATACTTTTGTTAATGGACGTGAGTATCCAGAAGCTCAGTGATGGAGGCCTCGCAATGAGCGTCCACCGAAAAGGCTCTAAAGCCGATATCATACTTAGTTATGAAAGCAACCATCCTGCAGCCCATCAAAGAAGCTGCGTTCGAACCCTTTTCTACCGGGCCTTTTGTTACTCTAGTAGCGATGATCTACACAAAAAAGAACTCACTTTCCGGTATCGGTTATTCAAAATCAACGGATACCCATTCAGCTTTGTGGAAAGCTGCCTCAGACACCAGAGGCAACCCCAAACCTTTGGCTTGAATGGAGAACATGGACCGCATAAAGTATACACCCTACCCTACATGTAGGGCATCTCCAAAGAGATTGCCCGACAATTAAACCGGTTTGGCATCTCCGTTGCGCACCAACTGGCATCGTCCTTGCATGCAATACTATCCCGAGTAAAAGACCCCAAACCCAAAGAGCAGCAAACGAATGTCATCTACCGCATTCCATGTGTTAACTGTTCTTGCGCTTATATTCGTCATACCGGCCGACGACTTGGGACGCGTATTACGGAACATTAACTTGCCATCCGTTGACGCGACCCTTTGTCACTCCTCTTTGCGCACGCCCTTGAGTACAACCATCACCTCAATTGGGACAGAACCGAAGTTGTTGCAATGGCTAACACCAAACAGGCACGTGAATTCCTCGAGGCGCGGAACTCTAGCACGACCAGCATCAATCGCCATGTCGATCTGGATTCTCATTACGAAGGCCTGCGTGCCCAGCTCACTGACTTGCGCCTACAACCTAACAACAGCCACTAATCTTTTCTGGACAACGTAGAATCTCACTGTATCGCCACCCCCTCTCCCTGACATGGTGAACCACAGCTGAAACTCTTAACACCTCCATCATCGGCACAATTATCTCTGTCCCCATCCCGCATCGTCGACCATCATTTTTACTGTTTGCAGTCGCATTTACTCGGCATCCCCCTTCCTCTCCGACACAGGGAGCCGTAAGTACCCTAACCGGCCCCAATCCTACCGTAATTATGTGCCCACCCCTCTCACCCCAGTTGGTTGTCTGTCCTGTAGCACAAACTGGTCATCTGACCATTTAATGTTCTCCTCTGTTCATTTTGTCTGACGAAGGTTTGGTAAAACCAACTTTAAAATTCACGAGTACAACTCTATTTTCCGACGAGCCTTTCTTCTTCACTATATCATCTCGGAATGCACTCTACCGCAGCTATTCGACATATTTTTGCGCTTCAAACTCTTACATATATATATATATATTAAACATGAGAACTCGCTGCCATGAAAGATTAACGTCCACAACAAAAGTCGGAAAAATATATGCCTTTAGTTAGTTAAAAAGTTTTTCTATAATAATTTACCTTTTTAAAAAGTGCTTTTATTAGATGTTTCGCTGTCAAATGCCTGCGTACTTAACGTTTTTCCAAAGTAAAGTCAAGGAACACCTGGGAACCTTAGACCGTTTTTCGACTTTGCTGAAAAGTTAGGGATTTAATTTCTGTTAAATATTAAAGAACTCACTTTCCTCTTCCTATTGGAGCGTTTTTCGATATATTTGATTATTTCGCATTCTAGTTCAAAGTTTTCAAACGCAAAAGAGAGTGACCGAATATATATTAAGATTTTGCGATAAATATAAATATTCTTCCCCTTCCGTTTAAAGTTTCCTGATTCATTTATAGTCAAATGCAGACCGCGTACGCCGGGAGAGCGAAAAGTGGCGATGTGTCATCGCGTCTCGTTTATATGTGCGTTTTAGTTCCTAACTATCGGTGTAGTAAAACAAAGTAAATTCACAAAAATTTAGTGCACCGTTTTTGGTACAAAATGCCATAAATTTGCAAAACTTAATTTTAAGACTTAATCTGCCCTCGTTTTTCCGAAAACAATGTGATCTCTCAAACCTGCATGCTCCTGATTTTCGTCAAAACAAAACAAAATTTTCAGTTCTCTGAAGGGATATATTCAAACTTTTTCCGGCTTATATTAATGATCATTCATATTTCAGCTCACAAAAACAAAATCCTTCGATCCATACTTTACGTTGCGTAGAAAAATTCCTGGATAGCAAGCAACATCACATTTTGCCCCATGTTGCCCCGTTTTCCCATCATTAAACCGATCTCAAAAAAAATATTTATTATTAAACTGCTTTTATGTATTAATTCATTATTACAAACATAAATAACACTTTAAAATGTGTGCCCTGTACATCCTTGAATTCTCATAAACATTTCATGAGTTATATATAAATATATATATGAAGGGGAACCGACGAAGACAGAGAGACCGGAAAAGCCATTTCTGGCTTATTAGCCATCATCAGCCAGTCATACCAATCCCAAGTGTGGAACACCTGGGATTCGAACCCGCGAACTTTGGTAATTGAGTCAAACGTTCTACCATTTAGCCACGGGCTCGTTGTTTTATCGGCTGTGATCGGGAATATGATGAAAGTGTGCGGCTCACCAATCTGCTTAAGGAACATTTATGTTCCGTTGTGCCCTGGAGCTCACATAAGAGCCCTTGCAGGCGGTCGCATAGCGACGTGTAGCATATAATGAAGTGGAACTGAAAAAGACAAGGGAGACTGGAATGGCCATTTCTGGCTTATTAGCCGCCAGCAACCAGCCATACCCAACCCCAGGCGCTGCTGCGCCCCGAGGCTCGAACTCGTGACCTGTTGGGCAGAAGTCCAACGCTCTACCCACTACGGCACGAGCTCGTTGTCTTGCCAGTTTCGATCGGGAATATTAACAATGGTAGTTGGGCGCTCACCGATCGGTTACAGGACTCACTCATCCCACTGTGTCTTGGGGCTTACTCTACAGCCCCGCAAGCAGCCGCAGAGTGGCTAGTGATATATGCAGAACGATATTACCGACAATAACAAGGGAGACTGGAATGGCAATTTCTGGCTTAATGGCCGTTATCAGCCAGCCATACGCAATCCCAGGCGCTGCGGCACCCAAGGCTTGAACTCGTAACCTGTTCGGCAGAAGTCCAACGCTCTACCAACTGCGTCACGACCTCTAATCGAAACCGTCAAGACAACGAGCTCGTGGCGCAGTGGGTAGAGCGTTGGACTTCTGCCCAACAAGTCTCGCGCTTGAGCCTTGGGTGCCGTAGCGCTGGTGTTGTGTATGGCTGGCTGATGACGGCTAATAAGCCAGAAATGGCCACTCCAGTCTCCCTTGTCTTTGTCGGTACTATCATTCTGCCTATATCACTAGCCGTTCTGCGGCTGCTGGCGGGGGCTGTAAATGAAGCCCAAGGCACAGCAGGACGAGTGAGTCCTGTAACCGATTGGTGAGCGCCCAAATACTATTGTTAATATTCCCGATTGAAACTGGCAAGACAACGATCTCGTGGCGCAGTGGGAAGAGCGTTGGACTTCTGCCCAACAGGTCGCGAGTTTGAGCCTCGGGCGCCGCAGTGCCTGAGATTGGGTATGGCTGGCTGCTGACGGCTTATATGCCAGAAATGGCCATTCCAGTCTCCCTTGTCTTTGAAAATAATATCATTCTGCCTATATCACTATCCGTTCTGCGGCTGCTGACGGGGCTGTAGAGGAAGCCTCAAGGCACAGCGGGACGAGTGAGTCCTGTAACCGATCGGTGAGCGCCCAACTACCATTGTTATATATATATCAGTATATTTGAGGGAGATGTAGGTGAGTCACCTTTGAATTCCCTATTTGTACATGCGAGTTATGGTATCAAAAAAATAGTATCTCGATATGTTGGCGACGCCAACATAGTGGAACAAAGTTGAAAAAGATCAGACAGTGAAAAAAAACTCCCGGTGATATTTAGGAGAAAAAAACTGCCACCCTTGGGAGGGGTCCAACGGGTCCAACGATATATATGTATATATGTATATATATATATATATATATATATATATCGAAGCAAAGACGTTCTTTGGGAAACATATATATATATATATCTAATATATATATATATATTTATATATATATATATATATATATATATATATGCATATATATATATATATATACATATATATATATATATATATATATGAGGCGGTTAGGAATGGAAAGGCAATTTCTGGCAAGCAGTATGGATAAGAAGGAGGCAGAGTAGTCGCAAATAGATTTTTTGTTAATCTGGCGTTTCCGATATACACCTGAATCGATCGTCAGGGATATTATAAAACGATTGGAGATGTTTTACACACGCGTTTCAATATTGATAATAAGTGTCTACTATGCCACTGCGTATCTACTGAAATTGGCGGCTCTCGCATTTATCGTGGATGGTTACACGCGGTACAATAGTGGCTTGACTGCCGCCTGATAGATTATTATTATTATTATTATTCTCGTTAATGTTAAAACTGCTTGGAATTTGGGCTTGCCTAAACCGGTTTATTTTTGGAATTTTTAGCCCTTCGCCCCGTTTATATGCCCCAGGTTTGTGATTTAATTAAGCAGCAGAATCGTTTTCTTTTATACGTATAGTGACCTTCTACGGGAACCATTTCTTTAATTAATCTCAGGAGATATGTCTTCTTACGGCCGATACTGAACAGGCATCGGCATTAAAAAACACGTAGCTACTTTTTCCTCCAAACTTACAACGCTAAGAACGAACAAGGAAAAAAAAAGAGAAACAAGGTAACTACGCAACAGAGATAACATGAAAATAGAAAACATTTAGAAGTTTCTATTTAAAAGATTTTAAACAAATGGTCATATGATTCAAATAATGGAAGTAATTTGAGCACGGCGCATTGATATGCGAGTCAAAAATTTTGATTTTAGTGAAAAGAATTT
Source organism: Schistocephalus solidus (assembly GCA_017591395.1). Classification (NCBI taxonomy): domain Eukaryota; kingdom Metazoa; phylum Platyhelminthes; class Cestoda; order Diphyllobothriidea; family Diphyllobothriidae; genus Schistocephalus; species Schistocephalus solidus. The sequence goes on along the minus strand of WEDG01000625.1, from coordinate 128,741 downwards.
CGAAGTTAAGGCTGCAATACTGATTATCGGGTAGCTTGTTTCACACATATTTTCATGTTTCTTAGTATGCCCGCTTATGGATGTACATACCTCGGTCGATATGCATAAATTTTGCTGCATTTATTTAAATTGCGCACTTTCTTTGCTCCACAGAAATGTCAATCACGCTCCACAGAAAGTATGCACAGAAAAATTCTCTCGGTGTCGGCCCCCTTAGACTTCAGTATTTGAAAATAGCTGACTTTCACCTTTAAAAAAAATTTCAACATTTATTTTTATTATTTGAGAGCCAAACTGTTGTTACAGTTGCGTTAAGGATTTATGGGTTGTATACTGTGTACTCTATAGTTTAGCAAAAAGTATACAAATCCTTATGGCTTTAGAAATCAGTAATCTGGCGATAATAAAATTGTGAAATATGCAAACGTATTCCAAATATATGACATTTTCATGAGCACTGATACATGTTCAATGGCCAATGCCAAAAATAAGTTCGCGATATTATCTAAAAGTTATTTCATAGAAACTTCAAAGCGGCAGCTGGTTAAGTATCGTGAAAACAATTCAGACATCACATAAAGTACAAAACGACACACACCAGTAAGGGCGGTTTTGTGATAATGTAAGGACTAAGAACTAAAAAGTAACAAGTCCAACCGGTGTAATCGAGCATTTGAATGCAGAATAAGTCGTTTATCGTGATGGAACAAGCCATATTTATCGAATTTCCTGGATTGTTCATAAACCGCAGATCTTTGGCATTGTCCACTCTGATAATAACTTTGGAGAGCATTCCTCACAGATGCTGCTCAAACAGATCAGTGATGCATACGTTGTGCTGATCAGATTAGGAAATAGCTAATTATACAGGACTCACAAGTGCAACGGTTGTCAAGATGAATTCCTTTTCTTTTCAAAACTGTACGGCACGCTCTCATTCATATATTTGGTTATAAACCTGCCCCACGCCCCAGTTGTCGCCCAACCAATGTTTAAGGCAGGACCGAAATCATACTTATCCATACTGTTCTTGAGTAGTTAGCATGTCGATTAGACTTCTGATTCCTCTAACTGGCTACGTCGAAATCCAATCCTGTGGGGAGCATGTACATGACATGTGAGCGGATCGATAGGGCAGTGTGGAAGGGAGTCACTTAGGACGGCTCCTCCTACCGTCTTCTTAATAGGGTTCACATTAAATTCTTAAACATTTACTATATCCTACGTAGAATCAATGGAGAAGGGAATTATAAATACTGTGAGGAAATGTCAGCCCAATATAGCTTCAAATTGCATTCTTGAGTTAATAGAAGGAAAATTCCCGACACCATCTTCAATGACCCGAGAATGTAGGCCATAAACTACTTTTTAAGCGATAGCACAGCTTGCCGCCAACAGTTAACAAGCAATTAGCAGGAAAACGTACACGCGATCACTGGGACAAGAACTTCGTTCGTCCGAAGTTTCAGATTCCAACTTGAACCCATCTTCGGAGACATTTTCAGATACAGGTACTTAGTACACAGGGGGTTGCAGTATTTATAGGATGCAGTCGCTATGCTACTGCATGCCTATGGCAATTAGCGGTGCCCCTTGATTGAGGACGGCTGTCCCCTGGCGCACATATTGTTTGATGGCCGGTGTACAGGTCCTTTTTCGTAGAAATTTAATCACCCGTGTTGGAGGTTGGCGCGATGATTGCTCGCCCAACTGGTTCACCCGCCTTGGCGTGGAAAATTGTGTTGGCCTGAGCTCTCTCCAAGTAGCTGATTGCTTTGGCCAAAAGGAATCTTAACACCGAATATGGGTTGGTGAGATCATTGCACTTGCTGATAGACAGGGGGCCTGTAAACCATGATTCAAACAACTCGCGGCTCATGTGATTATCTCCTCTCGAGAGAATTTCAGCCTCATTGAACTTGAAGTTTTGGCTGGTTTCCACCGAACGAGCCACAACTTGAGAATTGTCATCATTTGGCCGCACTGCTTCCACGTGTTTGAGAATTCACATCAGGAGCAGTCTTCCAGTACTTCCGAATTGTTTGTTTTGCCCGCAACTGCACTAGATCCGATAAACAACTCCAAATGTTTCTTGTGGTGGCAGTGGGTTCTCTGGTCTCACTACCTGACACCAAATGGTTGCCTCTGGTTAATAAATCCCGCAATTTATTTTCATTTTGCCCCTATCTTACCAGGCATGATTGATATTGAAGCGGAGTTAACTTAATCGCTCAAATGCGTTAAAAAGCATGGGAGGTACTGGGCGCTGAAACATATTTTTCTAGTTCACGTTGAACATAACTATTAAAAACAAATTAGCGAAACACACGGTGGAAACTCAAACAGAACAATGCTGTCTATTCACATTTAGGGTTAGCGAATCAACGGGAAACGTCGAGTTTTAACTTCAAATTAGCAAAACTTCCGATCGCGTATGATTGGCTGACGATGAAATGTTTGTCAAAAATGGCTCACCCAATCTCGCTTTTGCCAGTTCTGCTTTCCACATTATACCTTGTTTTCTTACTTACTAGATTGGGTTTAGAATAAACTTCAAGGGAAATGAGACAATCATGTCTCGCAACGCGATCAGTGAAGGTATTCCACGTTTTGCAGTTGTCACTTCCGCCTCGATTGAGTGATCAACGACGGCCGCAGAGGAGCGTTGTTGTCATGCTTTACTTACCGTCATTTAGTCGTCTATGCACCCTACAGCACAGCCGGTACCACCTTCGCAATTGTACCAGGGTTTGTGTACACGGTAGTTGAATTTCATGGGGGTACACCAGCTACTCGCGGCTAGTGTCCTTCATTATTCGAACCAGTTAACAGAACGTGTTCACTGCTACGATTATGTCTGTCTAGTCGTACCACGGAGAAGAACAGGGCGTTGGGTAGAAGAAACGTAGAGTTGCTGAGGTGCCTAGACAAGCGTTTACTATAATAACTTTTGACGCAAAATTACTACCTACCGCCCACCTCCAACACGCCAGGCGAACGGTCAGTGACCGATCTCATGTAATTTTAACGGAAATTTAACATAAGTTTTCGATAAGGAACAATTGCTTCATTAGGTTGTAGGCTTGGCACTTATGCATAATAATCCCAGGATGTCGACTTTTGAGTGTCCGTTTCTTCGGCTGCTTGAAGAAATCGCATTCGGCAAAAGATGTCTTCTTAAGTAGTATGCGTTTTTTATATTGACTTGCGATGCCTTTAATAAATTTTAAATATATCTTATAGATAATGCAAATAGAACTATACATTCTTGAAATAAATTGATAAAAAATCACGTTTTCTACAAAAATGTACTCGAAAAAAAGTAAATATTACGGTTTTAAACAGGTTCTAAGTATGAGATAATTTTAAGACCGTACAACGTACATTCAGATTGCTCCCTATTTGTTCCTTTATTAATGCTCCTCATGATAGTTATTAAATAGTTCACATCCATTGTGAAATTCTCTGAGCGCTATGTGGTCTCTTTTTATTGATATAGAAGAATGTATGCTTTTCCTTGCATGGAAGGCATACAGATTGTTGACTGAAAACCTGAAGCTCAAGTAAGTGGCAGATCGCACTCAAAATGATACAGGAATTGAAAATATTTTGAAGAGCTTAGCATACCTTCCATTTGAGTAAAGGTTTTTATGAAGACATGATTGTCTATCTAATGAGTCCAAGAAAAAATATTTTTACTTGCGTTTTATTTAAAATATATTTGAATTTATAAGGGCATCGAAAATCAATTCAATACATACATACTACTTAATAGCCATTTTGTATGGAGTGCGGCTTTTGAAGGGAGCTGAATAGGCGAGCATCCGAAATTCGGTATCCTGGCGTATCTGAAATTGCTTGGAATTATGCTCCAAGATAATAAATATTACAATCCCACCTAATTAATCCTTTCTTATCTGAAAAAGTTTTTACTTTGGTGAATAGTTCCTGAGATCGGTCACTGACTGTACCTCGAGCGCACGTAAACACAGGCAAACGGCCTTGGGGGGAGAGGAGGCTAGTGGGCATTTAAAATTAACCCAGCCTGACAAGAACATGGATACCGCAGCGTTTTCCACACACACACACACACACACACACACACACACACACACACACACGCAAACACGTGTCTCAATGGTTAGGGCGTTGGATTTCTGAGCAACAGGTCACTGGTTCGAGCTTCAGGTGGGGCATCACCTGGGGTTGGGTATGACCAGCTGATGATGGCTAATGAGCCAGAAATGCTCATTCCAGTCTCTCTTGTTTTTGACAGGATTATTCATCTGGTTTTACTACTACCAGCCGCTCTGTGGCTGCTGGCGGGACTCATGAGTGAGCCTCAAGACAAATCGGGACGCGCGAGTTCGTTAGCCATCGCTGAGCGTTCGTCAGCGAACACAAATGGGCGTCAGGCTAGCAGATGGCAAAAAGTTGCTCCTCAAATACCCCCTCCCCCGCAATAGATGAACTGAACCACTTTAAGGCAAGATTAGGGCATGGCAGCTGTTATATGGCTACGAATCCCTAAAAATTCTGCACATTTGAGAGGAGATGGGAGGGATGCGATAACAAGCCTTGGGCGGGGGCTTAGGCCGTGTCTTTACCTACCTGATGATGTGGCTCATAGGAAACAGTCCCTGGAGGGTAACGGTGCATTCAGACCTTTGTATTTTGGTGAAAAGGCCTCTAATTGGTTTCTTTATCCTGGCGAGGACGTAATTGTCTCCGAGGCCCTCTATCTTCTATTCCCAACGCCAGGTGGCTGACGGGCTGAAACTGTCGGATAGAGGGAATAGAGGCAGGTCGTCTCTACAGCCTCCTTCCGCACGACACTCCGCGCATATTCCTTACTATAAGAAATCTGACACAGTACTTTGGACGTACGATAAGAGACATTCAACTCTTAGTGGCATTTAATTGTCACCGAAGACCATCACTACGTGGCTACTAAGGAACGCGGTACAATGAAGTGGTTGTATTACTTCTGTCAAATATTGGCAAGTTTTCGTCATTAAGTTTGATGTATTTATAAGATGGAGCCAAACTAATCGTGCACACAAGCGTTGTCCAGCCGAGGAACCATGAGCTCTACCCGCTTAGAATGCTACTTAACCGCACAGCCATTGCACTGACCGCAAAATGTTCAGCTTCCGAAGTGGTGGTGTAAAACACTAGTCAACATGAATATGGAGGAAATATTCAAATCAACTTTGCAACCGAGTCTGAAAAGATTTTCTTGCCAAAGTATTTACTACAAGTTTATGCATCAATTTCCTCAGAAATAAAACAGACAGGATGGAAACTGGAGTTTCCTTGCCAGAAAACATAGGGGGAACGCTGGGGGACCCACTAATAAGCTGATCCCCATGCAGCTGCGTTATCAAACGGTAGAAGATTTGTGAACCAGGAGTGTCGGAACTTTAAGCTAGTACCCGTGCTATCGGCTGGGTAAATATTTACATCGCTTTACTACTGACTGCTCATTGGCAACTTGAAAATATTACGTGGTGCTATTGAAGTTCAGTTCAAATATTCGAATAAACTCTCGGACCGATCCCGAAAATATTTGTTCCAAATGATTTATTCAAATTTTGAGCAGTATATTCTTTGGAAATTAAACAATGCAGAAAGCGTTCCTGGCATTCTGATAGACAGTCCAAAGTGAGTTGCATTCTAACCTATCTTGAGGCACTGCACAAAGTCGAAGATGACCTAAGTTGGTGTATACCGATACTCGATCCCGCATATGGTACACAGGTAAGAGCAAGCCAATGCGTAAGCTACGGTATCACGCCTTCCGTCCGTAGTTGAGGTATATCCGATGCACAAGCGAGCAATTTTGCCTTGTGGTGTTAAAATCGCGAGCATGTGGTCATTTGCTAGGTTGCCAGAACCAATGTCCACCAAATAAAGCATGCTGATTTTCCATTCCGTGGAGACACCTTTTAGAGTTAAATTCCACCTTATTAAGGTTCCAGTTATTTGTATGTTCGAGGTCAGCCATAATCAGAAATACGTTCTGTTAAAGCCTACTCATCTTTCCAAATTTATTAAAAGCTTCCCCGTTTTTAGTCGATAAGATTTGAAATGTTGAAACTTACTTGAAAATATTTAAAGAACCCTAAGGAGATCAGACTGGGTTATCTGATAAGTTATCGTTATTGTTGTTCTTACAATTGCTACAAGAAAACGGATCAAGAATCAAGACGATGTTGCTTACTATAGTTGTTAGAAATATTTGGTCGTTGTGGGCAGTAGAGAGATGCACAGTAGATGCCCTAACAATTAAAATCTCAAGGAATTGACAAGAGAGGGCCTGTCACGCAAAATTAGCCTTCGCTGCGCCCCATATGCTTTACAGCAGAAAAGAAGCGAATGTCCTTAATAAGAATGCATATTGTGCTTTGCAACTCAATTTTTTTGTGAAGAAATACTCATTGTTTTCTAAAAGCGGCAAATTCGAAAAAAACATGAAAAATCGGTATTATTGATAAACTCAAGTTTCAAATGTACGGGAAGCCTGTCCATTCAACAAAGGAGTTAATAAAGTAGCAAAATGTAGAATTGAATTTGAAAATGGTCCTTTATGCGTTTCGCGCACACATATTCTTCCAGATTTACGGGCAGTATGGCGGTTACCAAGCAGCCTAAATTTCAAATGTATATTCCGACAGAGTTTCACCCGAATTGGCGGGTTTTATTCCGTTTGTACATTTTTAAGACGCGTTTGACCAAGGCAAACAGAATTTCGCTTCGTTTCACCGAAAGGGATGTCACAGGAATAAAATATTTCATAAGCTCACATGTTAACAAGCCGGTCACTGACTAATAAATGCAAATAAAATTGTCAGTTACAATCCTTAACGTACCATTTTGCGTATAGTAAAAGGACCTTCCTTTCTTTAAATTTCTTCATACGTTTTTCAGGTGTTCAATTACAATAAATTTCAGATCTTCCTGGACATAGTACTAATTTCTTTACAATTTTCAGTGTTTTCAGTAAATTTCCCTTTAATGTGGATTATGCTCTTTGTGTTTATCGAAATCTTCAAAATAAATATTTATTGAAAGCATTTACCATGGTAATGAGTTTTGAGAATTCTGTCTAATGCAGATGTCCGTTGGGTCATATTTGTAGATTTACCCAAACATGAATACCCGTTACCGAGAAAAATATATGCCCAAAACAAAATTTGGCACTAACTAAGTCTAAGGTCAATTTCAAAACTTTCCATAATATGCCATGTTTTTAAAAGGCCTTTTAATTTAGATATTTCGCTATCGAAGATATCCCTGGAGACAAGTTATATATTTTAAGCTAGATATACAAAAATCAACATCAGAGGGCAATGATATTTTGTTTGCTGATTGCAAATTTTATGGAATATTTATCAAAACAAAATATTCTGTCGATTTTGAGTAGGTCCGCATGCGTATGATACACTGCAGTTTGACCTTCGGTAATGAGGATGTCCACCTTGTGTCCCTCGCAGCAGGATGGACGTTGGACGGTGAGTTGCGTCACGTCTGCCGCCCTCTCGCCTTCTTTATCCACATGAGCCCGGTTGCATGACATAGTCAAGAAGATTGCAGGCAGGATCGGGCGCAGCCCGCCTAGGACTGTCCCACGCGACCTTCCTCGTGCAAAGTGAATCAGGTTTTTACAGAAAACGATAGAGTTAATTCGGAGTGAGAGTGTTCTAGGGCCCACACTCATAAGGACCTTGGCTCTCCATCCTGAGAGGAGGAGTTATCGCCTCAGTTGGTGGCCTTCACTGCCCACATTGCCTCTCCTACGTACCAGGCAGCCATCTGAGTAAGTTACCCAGCTTGAGTTGGGCTGTGTGCAGCTGACTGGTGCGTCATGGGCCTGTGGCTTGGCGTACTCCCTCATATTTGACATTTGTTGTGAACTGTGCGGATTCTGTGATGCTCCGTCAACCCGGGCCGTGCCCCAATTTGGAATCCGTCTCCAGTGTGACCCGTCTTAGGGGCAGGAGGGAGGAAACTGATACAACGACTCGGTCTAACAAAAGAAGGGTTTTTTAAGATGAGAATGGCGGTCAGAATATTTTGTATCCCCTTATGCGCACCCGTAACTGGAGTTGAAGTACGGCTGTAGACGCTCCTGCACCGTACAAACTGCTCAACGCATCTTCGTTCACTTCTGAGTTTAGAGTATCCTTGACCGTACGCTCACCTAAAAGAACGCAGCCGTTCTTGTTTATGTGTCGCGAAAATGCTGTCATCCGTCTGTTCTTTTAAACTCTAGATTTTACCGGAAGGCCGCAGCTAAAAACTGACAACGCGTGACCTCAACCAAATGAAGACTGGTACTCTTGTGAGGACAGATGTCGCGAAAACTACACAAGTTAGCTAAGCCACACATGACGGGAGAGAGGGAGGGGGCGATCAACGATCGAAAATCTTCATTCTGGTCTTAAATGAAGCATGCTGCGGTTTTCAGTGATGCTATATGATGAGATCTTGCTACCCAAACTTTCTGCTGCAAACCGTTCAACGTGTATATAAAAGCTGCCCTCATCGAAGATAAATGAACATTTTGCCGACTTACAAGACGCTCAGGCAACTTCACGCGTGATAGAACAGATTGTATTCCTGACCACAAAATAATTAGTTTCTACAGGTTTTTGCTGATGTAAGTTGTTAGGCTAAGAAGCAACCTTTCAGCCGACATTTAAACGTGCCTACTATCTCAACCTGGGCTTAAAGAATTGAAGGTAAAACATTTTCGTGTCTTTGAATGGAATATCTATCAACTGTTACAACACCAACACAACATAGTTTTAAAAGATCAATAATGGGAATTTCATATTCGGTGGTAGTTTTGTTGCCCCTAGGTCCCATTTCGTCCCTAACTCTCCTGATTATAGTTGAAGAAAATGAACGGACAGGCCACCATATAAAAAGTTACCTCTGTTAGGATAAAAACAGGTCGACCAAATGTGATAACCCACAGCAGAAGGGGGGTTACACGTGCAGCAGCTACTAATGTGAAGAGAAACTGGCAAAAAAGCCCCGGGCACGCACAGACGAGAACCGAGATGCCAACGAAAAGTATCCCAACATGGACAGAAGACAATTACATTTTTGTTTCCTCCCCGGTGTTGGCTGCCTGTTTGAAATGCCAAAAGAGGGGAACAGCAGCAGCAGCAGCATTGGAACGGCAGGTAAGAGGAGGTGGAGGAGCGTGTGCTTTGACAATCAACGGGGCGTTCACAGTGTACTGTATACGTAGGCGCAGGTGCATAGAACCCTGGCCTACACGAGGGCATCCGTATAGGCGCGAAGGCTTCCAGGCGCCTGCGTTCACACTTTCTCGCTCACCGGCTTATGTGTGTACCTGTACATTAGAATCCTATCATGGTGCGCTATGGGCCGTAGCTTGAAAGTTGCCAACTGAAAATCGCAGGCAGCTCCGTGGGTGTTTGCGTGGAGTGGCCGGCTAGTGCGCGGCGAGTCGAGCTGTAATGGCTCTTCTTAACGTGACCTCTGACACGCTCACACATGGGAAATATGAGCCGGTCAATCTCTTTGTGGGCTAGCGTTTGGGGGTCAGGTCGCGTACGTGGCACGCGCAGACGAGGCCATTGGATATATCAGCAGCTGCACTCTTTCCCCTCACCAGCTCACAAACTGACTAGAACGGTGGTTGGGGCCTGGAAATGGGAATATAGAGTGAGGTCAACGGCTCAACACATTTTGCTTACTATAGACAATCTCACGTGCTTCAGGCTATCACTATGCGCTAAAGGCCATGACTTGGAAGGTTGCCAACTGACGGGATATCTCGGACCCTGAGGTCATGCCAGTGTGTGCTTGCGTGGAGTGGCTGACTGGCGGAATGAGAGTCAGGTTGCAATGGCTCCTTCTAACTGTGACTTTTATGGCAATCCGAGTCCATTGGATCCAAACAATACATTGTGGCACGCCCAGAGCGGCCCTTGCCGCGCCAGCCAGATGCGCCCTCTTCCACCTCTGATCTTCCTGACTTGGCCATGACACCGGCCTAGGTGGGGGGATAGGAAGAGAGCGCAGCAGAGGCCACGCAAGTCTACTTTCACTATCATTTAATTCACGCGCAATTCAGCGCGCTTGCTTTGATGTAAAGCACGCAGTAGACGTAGTCGAACCCTTACATTTGACTACTGGTGGCAGCACTTATATGTCAGCTCTTGTCGGCTGGGTCCTCCACACATTATTATATTTTGTAAACTGTAATTAACGACTAAGGAATCAACCATCGATGTGCAAGGGCTAAAAATATGGCAGGAGAATTGCAATGGATAACCTCCAAGGGAGGGATGGGAGATTAATGTGTCACCACTCTGATCGATTGTATTACGTAAATAAGCTTTTTGTATGGCGCATCGAGTTCTGCTATAGGTATCGCATTTAATTTAATCTATATGAATTTTAGGCACGCATTCAGTAGACTTCACTAGAAAAGTTCACGTGAAGGATACTCTGCAGATAATCCCCTTTTTCCAACTGTTAACAGATTTTCCCTCTCTGGATATTTCACAGTGGAGTTTATGCATACGTGAAAAAACCTGAACTTTGTAACTGAAAAAAAATTTTTAGACAAAAGTCTTCTAAGTATGCTTGCCCACCCGCATACATCAGCATTATTATTTCGGGATAAGACTGCCTCTCTTATGAACTTCTGCGTTTCCTTGAGACTCACGCGTTTACCAGGTGTCGAAAACGAACATTTACCTTCTCGTAGCCGAGTGATGAGTGTCCATCCATCAGTGTTACTATTCCAATCGAAACTGATAAGAAAATGAGACCATGGCTCAAGGATTTGAGCGTTGAACTATTCCAATCGAAACTGATAAGAAAATGAGACCGCGGCTCAAGGATTTGAGCGTTGAACTATTCCAATCGAAACTGATAAGAAAATGAGACCGTGGCTCAAGGATTTGAGCGTTGAACTATTCCAATCGAAACTGATCAGAAAATGAGACCGTGGCTCAAGGATTTGAGTGTTGAACTATTCCAATCGAAACTGATCAGAAAATGAGACCGTGGCTCAAGGATTTGAGCGTTGAACTATTCCAATCGAAACTGATAAGAAAATGAGACCGTGGCTCAAGGATTTGAGCGTTGAACTTCTGATCAACGTGTGGCGGGTTCGAGCCTTACGTGGTGCACCAACTGGAGTTGGGTATGGCTGACTGATATCGGCTAATAAACCAGAAATGGCCATTCTCGTCTCCCTTTTCTTTGTCGCTAATTGTCTGCCACTGTGCGACTGTTGATAGAGCTTAAGAGGTAGACGAGTGAGTCCCGTTACCTGTCAGTGAGCGTCCATCCACCAATAGTGAACAAATTGTAGCCAGATTCTTATTCAAAGGTCATCAGTCAGCTGGTAGAACACATATCTACTTCTGCTACAGATTAAGCGCCAATGCAGTCATGCGGGGTTTCAGGATTGCAGGGCTGTCAAGTTGCGCCCTTCGGTTTTATGCAGGTTTTCCTGGCCTAACACAGCTTTCGACCTCAAAGCCATTTCGTTGTAAGTGGTATACAGCTTCCGAGCGTTGGGTCGCTATCGTTCAGGCCACTTCGGCCATAATACAATAATGCTTCGAACAATTGCGAGGTTATTTTCGAGAACCCGTTGTGAATCAAGTTGAATCGTGAATGTTTGGTACAAGTCACTAGAGCTGCTTGTTTCTAGAGTTTATACCCTAACTATGACCCAAATCATGTTCCAAAAGCACTTTGATTTCAGTTAAGGGTTTGCCTAATACTTAAAAAGGAATTATGGTTGACCGAAAACTACTGAACTCAAGTTACCCTTATACTAATTCCGTGGCTGCTACACGAACCTGGAGCAATTCTTTCGAACCAAACCTTTACAGGTTCCGTCCGGAATTCGATATGAATATTTGAACCGAAGTCAATCAACCACTGCTGGATAAGCGTGAAATATTCAGCTATATAAACTACGTAGTTATTTACCATACTCACAACACAGATACCGGCTGTACTTTGTAAAACCAAGTAACAAATGGTACCACTAACTTAATGACTAACGGAAAGGTAAAATTTTTGAATTTAATGTGTCATAGAAATCATATAACGAAGACACAATTCAATAAAAGCATGAAAACGTATAAGTAATGTACGTAGAGGTTGCAGGTATTCAATGAAATAACAAGTTGTAAAATTTTTATTCGCATTAACTACAAGAAAAGAAGGGATAGAAAAAAAATTACATAAATATCCAAATAGTTAATAAAAAACAGTAGTATGATTTAAAAACATGAAAACTGCAAGATTATTTTAAAAAAATTAAACTTAAGCACTTTTGTAGGGCCCTTAGAGGATTTGGCTAATTTTGTTGATCGGGAAATAAATCGTGGATACAAGTCTATTAAGTTCAACTCAAAAATCCGAGGATAAAGAAATTCGAATGCAGGAGGTATTACTGCATATACTGATATCTTTAATATTTTTCAAAAAGATAATATTACTTCTAGACTGCAAAAATAATTATCAGAGAAAATTATCTGAATATGCTTCCAGTACAGAAAAAGTACTCTTTAAGTATTATGTGATCACTGTTTGCGTGAAATAACAGCAAAATGCAGTCAATTGCCTATACGGTCATTGACCCATCTCCTAAAATGTTAACCAAAATTCTGAAATGAGTTTTGGTTTAGGAAGGGTTACTCAAGTGAGCTTGTAAGATTGATTATCTTATGGCATATTCCTAAGATAATTCACACATTCTAGGATACCGACTTTGGAACTCACGTATTTTCGGCCGTCAAGACAAACCACAAATGATAAAAATAACTACTTAATAAGCATGCATTTTTATTGCGTTTTGATGCCCTTAGTAACTCAAATACATTTTATAGAACAAAAGAAACAAATATCATTTCTTGTACTCATTAGATAGTAAAACACGTCTTCATCGGATTATATCCTGAAATGAAGGCTTTATTTAGTTTCCAAACAATTTTCTCATTATGAGATTTATGATGACCATACAATGTCCATCATATTAACAGTGCATTTCTTATGGTAGTAATGCTCCTCATTAAGTACACAACCTATTGAAGATGCTTATGAAGACTTCAGTTGCTTAGCTAACTCATGAAATGTCATTCTCAAAATTTAAGGTAGTAGAGTATGGCCCACATTTTAAGTTTTTAATTGTATTTTGTGTACTGATTTGAGGCGCAAAAAAGTTGTTTACTAAGGAAGAGTTCAATTTCAATCTGTTTATTGAAGGCAAAACTGGGCAAAATGGGGACAAATCCGACGTTTCTTGATTTCCAGGTGTTTTCCTACGCTATTGCACCTTCTAGACCAAAACGTCCTTTTTGTGTGCGTTTTAAATATATCGCTTTAGAGAATGGAAAAATTTATCTGGCGTTCACGTAAATCAGGTAAATAAAGATATGAGAAAACGCAGTTTTCCGGGAAAACATGGTGGTATTGAGTTTTAAAAATTCAATTTTGAAACTGTGTGGCTTCTTATGCCGAACACCTCAGTAATAAACTTGTGTGAGCGTATTTTGTTTAACCACAACGATAATTGGGACTGGAAATATGCATTTATACGAAAAGCCGTCATTTTTCTCTGTCAAAACCTACGCGAAAAATGTCCCGACAATATCTATCTGCTATTTACTAGTAATGAATACGGAAAATTGCAACGTAAAGGACAGAATGTTGACATTTCTGCACAAAAAGCTTGTATTATTTCGGTCACTCGGTTGTGCATTTGTAATCTTAAAGCTGGGCTGAAAAGTAAGCAAATATAATAAAAAAAGCTCCAATAGAACGTAATGAGTGAGTTCTTTAATTTCCAAAGGACATTACATCCCTTATTTTCAGAAAAGTTGGAAAATCGATCAACCGTCCCCGTTTATTCCTTGACTTGATCTTGGGAAACGGCTAAGTACGCAGAAATTTGACAACTCAATATCTAACTAAAGTGTTTTTTAAAGAGGTTACTTATTATAAGAGTTTTGTAAATCGATCTTAGGCATATTAATTGCCAAATTATGTTGTGGGCATGTATTCTTCTCAGCAACGAGTTATCGTGTTTGGGTGAGTCTACAGATATGACCCAAATGGCCATCTGCATTAGAAAGACTGTCTCAGAAATCACTATTTTAGTAACTGCCTTTAAGATATATCTTATTTTAAAGGTTTTGATAAGTATATACAAAAGAATCTGCATTTATGGAAAATAGATGGAAAAAAACAGGAAAACTTACAGTATTTACCACCATTTCAAGGACGATTTGAAACTAAGCGTATTCCAAAACCCGAAATACTAATGAAGAAATTAAAAAAGAAACGTCCTCTTAATATGCCTTAATTTTTACTTTTACGATTTCACCTAACAATTCTATTTAAATTGTGTAAGTCACTGATTGGCCTATAAGCATGTCAGCTTATGAAATATTTATTCCTGCGACCTCTCTGCCAGCGCAATCAAGTAAATTTCTGTTTGCCTTAGCCACACACATCTTAAACAATGTGTAAACGGAAGAAGAAACTGTGAATTCTCATGAAACCATGTTGGAATATATACTCAAAATTTGGGCTGTTTGGTAACGGCCATACGTTCCATTGCCCTTAATAGTGAAGGCACCAGCTGTGGACTATGCACTAAAAGAATATTTACTCGTTTTTTTTTACATGGAAACGCATTATATCTCTTTAAAACTGCTGGTTAATATGCTAACCCAATTTTTCCCGCTAAAGGGAATTGCTGCTTTTCTAAAAAAGAAGTATTTCTAGACAACTTAATATTATTTTTTCAACCATAATAGGCCATCTTTTTAAGAACGGTCGCGTATTTACTCCTTAAAAACTTTAGGGGACGCATTGTGGGCTGATGTTTCACAACGGACCCTATCTCATGAAATCCATGAGATTGCAAAAATTGTAGCTTATCGTTGCGAAAGGATTTTAAATTAAGAAAGTTTATGAGACCATGTAAGATCCGTTCATATAACATCTAATATTTGAATTCCTTAATGCTACTCATAAAGTATACAATGTGTTCACATCCAATGCATCCTTTACTGAACACTATGTGACATCTTCCACATAACGTGGTGGAATATGTTACTTTCCTTAGGTAAAATGTATGCAGCATATAGTTTACAAACCCTAAATATAAGGGTACTGGCAGGCAGAGTTCAAAAGTATACAGCAATTACCAAATTTTGGTCAAAGTGACAGATACCGCTCCTCAAGTATAAAATTCGAAGAATTCATAATTTTCTACTAAATGTGGCCATGAAGGAATTTTTTCGTACTTCTTCTATCTATAGGGACGTTGAAAATCAAATAGAAAAAATCATACTGCATAAGTAGTCATTTTTACAGTGCAATTATTTTCAGTTTGCCTGAAACAGCTCCTTCATCAACCGGGATTCTGACGTGCTTCAATTATCCTGGAGTTAATTAGCACGATGATTTATCTTATAATGCTACTTAAATGCTTTTTTTTAAAAAAAACACACTTCAGCGTTTCGAGTAACATGTCATAAGATAGCAAATCTACTTTTTGCTATATGAGAAAATTATGCTAAAATGGATCGTCAGAGACCAAGTTTCCATGAGTTCTCTGTAAACCTCCACTCGCATGTGGTAAGGTTGTATTTTGAAGCAAATTGGACAGCTCTGCTAAGTGGTTCGGTGGGGTTATGGCCAGTCCAGACAGCTGTCCCCGGGAGAGGCTGGGGTGTCGGAGGCGGCTGCGTCAACAGACTATGACAAATGGTGATATTGCGCCAAATTACCTGCTGACAGTTGGCGTACTAGCTTTGTGCTACGGCAAAAGCAATCTGCCTACAAGTTTGCGTGAACAGCACCAGTTTGCGTAGGCAAATCGCCATGGTCTCTAGCAAGCGCTGCCGTTGGGACTCCTGAAAATCTCCCGGCATTTCGGAATTACTGAAAAATCGTATCAGGAATTTCCCGCTTGTTGAAACCTACCGAGTTTGCAAGCGGAGAGCTATTGATCCCCTTCGTTACGCCTTTTGCGGGCCATACTGGGACATCTGTTAACAGCAGTTTTAACAAGCGTGGCATCATTCGACCACATGCATGTTAACAAAAAAAGAACACATGTCGGAGTGGGCATACATTGTGGAAGTCTGGGTGATCAGTTTGTCTTTCACATTAGTCATAGGGCAACGTCACGCATGAAAGGTGTCATGAAATTTGGGAAGGGATGACAGATTATGTGGCTTGTTGAAAGTTATAACATGTTTTTTTGTAGGAGAAAATCGCGGTGAATAAAGCCATCTGTCATCAAGACTCGTTTATTCTATTGCACTTACCCGATTTGCTTGTAATTTGAAACCACATCAGTGACGGTGTCTTGTGTGATCCAAACTGGTCGTTATACTGAAAATGTTTCGGCTTATTTGCGTTTGGTAGGTTTCCTTACAGCTTGCTTAGGAACATATTTAAATCGGCGTTGAACGAAAATGGTGCCATAAGTCCGATAGTAATGTACATGCTCAAATTCCTCCATTCTCTAAAACAAACTAACATTAAGGCCTGGCTAACCATAATGTTAGTGCTAATGGTTATGGTTAGGTTTAGAATGTTGATGTTTATGTTGGGATAAAGGTTTAAATGTTAGGCTTAGGTATTGCAAGCATTCTTACTTGCCACGTTATTATTTGAACTACATCTTGACACCAACAGCATCTGTTCCGAATGATTCTCATGGCATGTTAAATAAAAAGCATATGTTTTCTATCTTCAGAAAATTGACAAAAACATGGTTAATTAAAGGGGCGACTCCAAGTATCGGATACAGAAATATTTTTAGGTCAAGATCAAAACCTTGCAAACAGCATGCAAAAAGATGAGCATATGGCATCAGAATTGTATAGAATTCCAAACGCTTTCACCGAAAATACAAAGGAACTATTTTGGCAGTCTTCCGAATGAATGAAAACGCCATTTAGTTATGAAACCATTTAGAAAGCGCAATGCAACCTTTTAAATTCCCAGAAACATAAGAAGCTTAGTTGGAGAACGCGATTCCAGAGCAAGGCTGGCATTTTGACTGGTTATCTTTTCAGTTGAATGTTCGACACCCCTCCCTTTTCACCTATACCTAGCCCATGGCGAAATGGGTTCGAGCGTTGGACTTCTTAAAAAAAGGTTTTTGTATTAAAGCCTCAGGTGTTGTACCACCTGGGGTTGGGTATGATCGACTGATGAGGGCTAATAAACCAACAATAGTTATAAAAGTCTCCCTTGCCTTTGTCTGCAATATTAACTGTCTATGCTACTAGACGCTGTATGGCTGCTTCGGGGCTCAAAAGTGAGCCTCAAGACAGAACAAAGAAAATTACCATCCACATCACGGAATCGCGACCTGCTGGACGCGATCAAAAATATTCAATAGTCCCCCAAAAGCAGCCATTTCTCACCTTTTCTGATTGCAGTGTTGACTGCGGGTGTTCTGTTTCGCAAAGGAGCTCGAAATCAACTGAATCCAGTTTGAGGACTCATTGGGCCGTTTTTTTTGCTGCAGGAAGCTGTCAAACAAGGCATGAGTAGTCATTCGAACAAACTTTGTCATTATCGTTACTAGTTGGCGCAGGTGGAATAGCTTAAATTTAAAAAGTTGTAGAAAATGTCATACACCGGAAACAAGAGGCAAGGGACAGTGCAACCACCTACAGCCCTCCTCTTCCGGTTAACTGAGGCTACCTCGTCTCTACTTATGATGGTAGACAAGGCGTATGGAGAGCACTGGAAAGTGAACTGTATGAGTATTTATACAAGCCTTTCAACCGTCGCAATTATTCACCAAGGCAGTCAGATGCAAAATTTCCTAACAGCCGCACGACACCATACATATAAAATTTAACCCCTAACACAGCCATTCGCGTCACGGAAAGTTCCATAAAAGGATTCTAAAGAGTACTTAACGAGGATGCGTTTGTCTCCGGTAAATTCTCATCAGGCTAGTACATTTATGTGCTAACGTGGTCAAATAAAATGTGCGGATAATCAGGAATGGTTGATTATATTCATCTTTTGATGCAGGTGGGTTGGTAAATATGACAGAGCAATTAAAAACAGTCAGTATCCACATCCAACCTAATCTGGTCACAATCTTTTTCACCTGCCGTGACAGACTGAATTTAAACATTTACACCATCCGGCAACCCCAGTGTATCTCAACAGAAATAAATATGTGCTAAAGATCATTTCATTAAATATTTTGCGATAAATGCGTTTTCTTATTTTTAATGAAAATTATTGTTGTTATCCAGGAAATGCTTTTATGTTACTGGTGATCTTCCAAAGTGTTAAACAGCCATTTATAAACCAAAAGGTCTCATTTTGTGAAAAATGACCTCTTTTCATTCTTAATATTATTTTACAGGTATTTCTACACGCAATGCCGCTGCTTCATGGCCTAGACAGAGGTCGGCAGCTGCAAAACTCAACTCAAATCTCAACCGCCGCAGTATATCTATGTGGCAAAGGTCATCCAGACACAAATAACATCCTTATAAAGTAGTCAGTAGAAGGATTCAGATATCGTATATATAGCCTTCAATCTCATAGGTTGTTAATCGAATTTCTGAAGTGCTTTTTCTATTAGGAAGGCGCTGTATCATTTATAATATTGAGGCATACTCCCATTATGTTTCATCTGAACCAGAATGGCGTCAATGGAATGCACCTTATTCAGCCTCTAAAAACCACACTACTGAATTAAAATATTTTGTTCAATTGATTTTCAATGCCAGTATAAAATGTAATACCTTTATCGCGATTATTTCTTAGCAAATGATATACTGTTCAAAGTTCAAAATCAAAAAGAGTTATCTTTTGGTTTTAAAGAGTTGCTAATTTTATGGTCTCCTAAGACCCTTCAATGGTCATTCCAATAGCATCGTATCCATCCATTTATTAATGGTCCTAATTAAGTATACAACATAAACCAAATTTATTTCATATTTTATGAAGAGTATGTGGTATTATCTTAACGACATAGAGAAATTTATGATTTTCTCACACAGATAGCATACAACTTGTAGAGGAAAAATTTTTAACGTGAATGCAATGGCAGATTAGGCCCAAAATTTTCGGGAATTGAAAAACGCTTTGACGACTTAAATATACCCTTCATTGAATTTAAAATTTGGAGATGATGTTATCTGCAACTAACTGAGTATGAGAAAGCCTAATTTTGCGTATGTTTTCTATATATTATTTGTGAAATGGTAAAGACATCGAAAATCTATTGATGTAGGGACTTTGTATGGAGTGGAGTCTTTGTAGATGGACAAAAAGATTTGCAGTCAATAGCCAATCTCCTGACCGAGTATCGATAGAAAAAGCAAAATTAAGCAACCTTTCCTAATTGAAAACAGAAAAGCTATTTTTGTCAACATTTCATGAGATCGGTTGCTAGTTGTACATTTTCTTTCCATCAGTTGAGTACCTTTATCCGGTAACGCAACCATTTCAAGCATGTAGATAAGCAGGAAAAGCGAGTTATGTTAATATTTAAACGTAAGTAAGGAGTGGTGAATATAGGTAGATAACTAGAAGCAGTACGTTTCCATCTAGTCACAATAAAGCTCATCCGCTGTAACATAGAGAGCTTCCAATGAAAATTCTTCCAAAAATCTAAGTTTAGCTCAGCCGATAAAAAGAGGCCTTTTAAATCAATTTCCGGCAGTATTCTGCGTTCAGTGCATTGTCTTATGTTGGACTTATATCATAAGCATTATATGGTAAATATCCTCCGCCAGTAAATGGAATTTTAATCCTCGGAAAGGCCATGTTAAAACCAAACGTCTCATTGCTTTTGAGGAAAACTAGACTTGTTTCGGACATTCTTGTGTGTCAATGTTCTTTCTGCACGCACGGTTTCCGAAAGCCGTTTTAACTTTTTGGGCGGCAGGATGTGGAAAAAACACAGTTTTGTCGAAAATACTGGAGCCACAATTTCGGGGCGTGCTTCAACGACATCATGCATGATGCCTTCTCGAAAGTCCTTTAAGTGCAAACGATTGCTTGCATCAAACCATAAATCCGAGAAACCCATAATACAACCAAGAGCCAATTCTGGCATAGTAATGCACTGGATTTAAGCCAGTGTTCTGGCAGACAATTGGACAGTTTGCGTTCGGAGTGTACAATTTTCGCAATTTTTACCATTTTTTTTGAGACCAGCTGAGACAACCATTATCATCCATAGAGCACGGAATTCACTAGTTTGACACTGCCTCCAAAGCAGAGAGTTTGGAAGTTCTTGCAATATCGTCAGCAGGCCACAACATCGCAGAATAAGAGAATAAGAAAACTGCTTTGATAGTAAGCAGTTTGCCTGAAAAAATTAAACTGTGACACCTGAAATGCAAGATTGGGCAAAATCGAATACGAAAAAAATAGTAAAAGACGATATCCAGTCTGCCTTGCTAAAGAAATGATTGCCTAGGAAATGAGAGCCAAAAATTAATTTGCCTGTAGTATCCCCAATTTGGATGAATGAATGCATTTTGACATTAAAACCCCCATGAAATCCTCATGTCAGTGACATGCTTACCCTGGCCGATTGCAGTCTACACAGGTGACTGCAATGATTCTCATCAAAAAATATAGCCGGCTGCAGTGCAAAAATGTCTGCAATTTGGTTTCCCCATAACCAGACTTAAAACGTACCTTAAATTACTGTGCGCCTGAAGAGGTCTGAACCAAATTCCATCACTGACATATGAGATGAACTGGGAAGTGCACATTAAAGCAGTCTGGTCAGTAGAAATTTCGGAGGGTATCACCCATCTGGCCCAGACCATAAAACGAAAATCACACTTTTGTCAAATGATTGCCGGAGTTCAGGTAATAACATTTTTCGGACACGCGGTTCTTCCTTCTCCGTGCACAGATAAACATACACGCAAACATTTGGTGGCAAAATCCTACCCAAGGGAGAGTATAAGTGATTACGTGGGAGACACTAATAGTTGAAATTTGTGTGACGCGTGTGTGCGTGTGTCTCGCAGTTTACGAGCCGGATCCCACGCAGTGGAGTTCCGCGGCTTCCTTTGACGGATGCAATCGCTGCATTAGGCGATTGATACGGGGAGTGGAGAGGATGAAGCTGTAGTGGTGGGGGTGAAGTGTGTCTAATAAGAGTCAAAAAAGGACAAACTGGGAGGGAGCTGGGAGTGGGAAATGGAGGGTAGTAAAACCAGAGTGAGCTGCAGAGTTCGAAAACATTAATTCCCAATAGTTCAAAGCACCTTTATACGTGTGTTCGACCTAGTTAGGGTGGAGTCCCATTCTCCCGAAAATTTTGCATCTTTTTAAATATTTTTAAGAGAAAGGTGTGCTAAGTAAACAGAAATTGCAATTTGGTGGCCAGCGATTGTTCCTCGTCATGTGCGTATTTACCTTGGGGGCCAAAAGAGAGAGAGCCAAAAAGAACCCTTAAATAATTTACTTACTTACTTACTTAAAACGGATACTGCGCAAAACCATATTAAGAATTGATCAAGCATCTGACTTTTTCAGTCGGCCGGAAGGCAAGAGAACAGTCAAGGAACTCATGTTTTTTCTTGTTGTGAAACTAGAGTCAAACCTTCCAAACCAGTCTTATCTTTTGAATTGGGGTGAGGTAAGTGGCATGCAAAGAAAACTGATTAAGCTTTCTTGCTATTTGTAAAGCAGAAATCTATCTTCGCCATCTGCGTATTTTTGCTAAGCAGCCAAAATTTTGGCTCAAGGACAACTCTAACTTCTTGTATTGTGAGACGTACGGTCAAGGAACCTTTTCCAGAAAAAAAGTGTATCACCCTCTGGCAGGTTTATCAACTATTTACGACTCAACGTGATAAAGGAGCCATGAGGAGCTCCAGCTGCCCGGGAAAGAAGCACAGATTGTGAATTCTTAGGCATATCGTTTCACAGGTTAACTGCAAGTTGGAATTTTGAAAATTATGGACGTGTTTCTAGGAGGTACAATTTTCCGAACAGTGAACTCCGTGAGGAAGTAAATAACGTAGGAAGAAAAATTATAAGAACTGCTCACGTGTCCAAAGTGAGGTAGAATGCAAGAAATCCTTGAAAAATACGTGCAATGCAGTTTCATTCTGAACATTACTTTCCAACAGATGTTCACGATAGAAAAGAATTCTTGCAGGAGGAAATAGGCAAAAGGGGAAGGTACATTCAGTTGGAGATTTCGGACATGCCATACAGGTCTCCATGCGATCATGCTTACGAACCAAATCTCTAGACCACCAATTAGATGGGCTGGGAAACACTGCATCCTGCCTTCCACTGTCCGCGAACTTGGCAGCGTCTAAAAACCGTTTTCTGAGAGATGTGGATCTCTGTGGTAACAGGACGCACTGAAAACGTTATCAAAATATGCCAGCGACTAACCTCATGACGCCCTCCAATTCAAGCTTTGGGGTTTCTGTGACGTTATTATGCTGTGTGTGACCTATCTCATGAAGTTCCGAAATTTTCCAATGTTTATAATCGGTCTCAAACCAGCACCCAAGCATGTACGAAAGCTTTGGAATAATAATGAACAACGCATGCGAATTTAGAGGGAACATTTAAATTAATATTAATTCATATAGACATATAAATAGTTTAAAAGGCGGTATTTTCCGAAAACGTGCTGACTCGCTATCTTTTGAATAAGAAATTTCAATATAATTTTCAAATGGAATCGCAAACCTATCATTTTTTGCATAATAAAAGAAGTTTCATTTCGAGAAAGTTCCTTATTTGTATTTCGATGTTGTATTTCAATTAGTGTCAGATTGTCCTTGAACTACTGGTGAAAACTTCCCAATTTTACACGGTTTTCAATCGATGCGCCGTAAATGCAGATTATGTTCCATGTGCTTATCAAAACTTTCAGACTAATATATTACGGAAAAGCATTTGCCGAATTAGTAAGCTTTCGGGTGTACTTTCTAATGCAGAGGGCCATTTGCGTCATTTTTGTAGATTGACCCAAACATTAAAACTCATTGTCGAAAAATGAACGTCCAAAACAAAATGTGGCAATTTTTATGTCTAAGGCCAATTAAAAAAACTTATTATAAAAAGGTTCCACCATTAAAACGCACTTCAACTGGTGAGGAGGTTGGCGAATATAATCGAAATTTACATCTATTATAGATAAAGTCAAGGTAAATATGTGGAATTGCGACCGTGTTGTAACTTCTCTGGAATTAGATTATAACTTTTATGCTGAACATGAAGAAATGAAATTTTGCTTTATATTGAAGCATTTTTGGACTATATATTCTGACTTAGATGTCCTGTTTTAAGATTGTAAATGCACAGAAGTTTGGCCGAATATAGACTTCAATTTTGCGAAAAATGCAAATCTTCTGCATATTGCGTTTCTAAATCCCGGT
This sequence comes from Schistocephalus solidus, assembly GCA_017591395.1. Taxonomy (NCBI): domain Eukaryota; kingdom Metazoa; phylum Platyhelminthes; class Cestoda; order Diphyllobothriidea; family Diphyllobothriidae; genus Schistocephalus; species Schistocephalus solidus. Next base: position 105,300 of record WEDG01000625.1, on the reverse strand, counting down.
TTAACAGGATCTATATTACGCAAAATGTATCCTATCGTATGCGTCCAATTTACAATACTCTATTATAGGCATCCTTTTGCGCAATACGTTGTACTTATTAATTTCTTAATGGTTCTTATGTTCAGCGTAGCAAAACAAATACTAGCAAATAAGTGTGTTAATGGGTTTTGTGAAAAAAAACTTCAGAAATATGCAAAACATTATTTTTAAAGCTGAATTCAGTTCTTGATTCTCGGAAACGATGTGTTTCCTTACACTTGCCCTCACCTGATTTTCATTGACTTAAGATAAAAATATTCGAATCCGGAAGGCATTTATTTGAATTATTTCTTGCTTCTTTTAGTATTCTTTTATAGAGTAAGGAAAATTCCCATTGAAAAATTCAAAAGACAATTTGGCGAGCATACGTTAGCACATACGTTACACTGGAAGAGGAACAATCTGGATCGCTCCCTTTCCTGGACGTGCTTCTGAGAAGAAGGCCTGACGGAAGTATTCGACGTAGTGTCTATCGTAAGAAGACATGGTCCGGACAATACACCCACTTTGGGAGTTTTGTACCGCTGAACTTTAAGCGTAATTTAGTGCGCTGTCTGACACAAAGGGCGAAAAGGATCTGCTCAGCCGATAGCATTGACGAAGAGCTTAAGGTTGTAGTAAGCACTTTTCGACAGAATGGATATCCAGATAGATTTATTGCTAAGAATATGACCGAAAGACCTCCAAAGCTGCCGTTGTTAACGGCAAACAAGAAACAACTATTCATCAGGGTCCCATTTCAAGGGGATGCAGCAAGTGAACTCCTACGAAGGCGCCTAAGCCAAGCTGTGTCAAGCACCTTTCCAGCAGCTGATGCCCATGTACTTTTCTCGACTTCTCCCATCCTTTACGGAGGGGGCAAGGACAAACTGCCAGCCCAGACCACCTCAATGTGCATTTATTCTTTCACGTGCTCCTGTGGAGCAGAATATATTGGTCGCACGAGTCGGCGTTTGTCCAAAAGAGTACGAGAACACCTTCCAGCATGGTTAGGAAAGGGACAGATAAAGAACATAAACAGCTCTATCCTCGCACATGTGGTAGACACAGGCCATTGTGTAAATGCCAAAGAGGCATTCCGGGTAATTTACAAGGTCCCCTCAACCTATTCAAAATTCCTTGGACAGCGTCTGTTGGCTACGGCAGAAGCAGCGGCAATCAGGCTACGCAAACCGGTCCTGTGCGCTCAAAAGAACTTTATACAGGCACCGCAATTACCGTGGCCGAAAGCCACCAATTTAGCCGCCCGCATCTAATTACCTGTTCCGGCGGCCACCACTCCTCTGACCATAATCAGAAAACGGACCGCAATTTTGTTTTATCCCCTCCCCCACCCTGACAACCGTACAATTTGTTTTTACTTACCCGCATATTTGACTTATTGACACAGTGATATAAATGTAAAGGCCTGATGAGAATTTATCGAAAGCTAACGTATGCTCGCCAAATTGTCTTTTGAATTCTTTTATAGCACAACACACAAACACAATTGGTTTTGTTATGTGCTCTTAAATAGCATAAACGATTCCTTGGATAGCAGGCAACATCAGATTCCACCCAAATCCTGCCTACTCCCCTTCAATATATAAGATTGAGCATGCCGTGTACTTTAGAAAGAGGCTTTCTGAGCATCAAAACCACTCAAAAAAACCAAAATAACAAGGCGAAATACATGCTTACATCATCGCTCAATTTTCGATCATGCATTGCATGAGTGACGTAATCTACTGTATATAAGGGATGCTCGTGGCTTAAATGACCTGCTTCGAACATAGTTCAAATGTCTACGCATACTCTACATGATAAAAATTCAGTAAATCAAGTTCCCATGGATATCCCCAGAATCCAATCGAACGTAAATCCCCAAATTTGTAACTGTATCTTGCACTACTTCTTGAAATTATATTAAGTAAGAGCTCAGAAAGAGGCAATTTCCCCAAATTGATGCGTTAAATAGCAGCTGGAACTGACAAGATTCCCTAGTTTTAACTGTTGTCTCGTTATGTACAAGTTATTACCATGGTGACTAGGAACCAACATAACCTCAGGTCCATATCCCTCCTGTCTTAAGCAGCTGTTTTGTCCCATGATCCGTAATCTGATTTGCAAATTGTTACACATCGCATTATAATATCGGCAGTGATTTAACAAATGCTTTAGGCGTTATTGCACATGCAACCTTACGTTTGCTCTAAATTTGGGCTAAAACAACCTCAGTCATGTGAACAGGTGTTAGTGAACGAGAGCCGTTGCAGACAACTGCATACTTAAAGATTAGTTCACAACCTCACTTTAAAAATACAACGATGACAACTCCCTCCCAATGCTGTCTAATAGGCACGCCGAATGAAATCATGTTATTAGATGCTTCGGTAGTGTTTTTTACCCTAGATGAAATCACCTTACTATGCTTGGCATGTTTAGTTAACTAATCTGACACATCTTTAATGTACTACCCGTTAGATCTTTTACCATTTTATAAGTGATTTAAAATTAGGCATTTCGTGACATGGAAGTCTGATACTCAAGCTTGCATAACGCTGTGAAAAGAGAGATTCGTTAGATTCACATTGCTTAGCCCTTAGCTGCAGTACAGGACGGCTGGGTAAATCAGAGGCGGTATATTTGGCGTAGCTACTACCTTGCGCGTAGGCTCCCGGTTTCCCAAAGTCTGCCACCTTTGACGTTATCTTTTTGCCGACACGCTAGACTATTTTTATGCAGAAGGTGGCTTGTGGGGCAGTGGTAGTAGTGGTTAGTTATAAACGCCCACATTTCAGCAATAAAAGCCTCTGATTTCTTATGTTTAACGTGGCGTGGGCTCGCTCGTTCGTCATCTGACCATATAGTCTATCTTTGACGTAGTGCGAGAGGCAAAGAACTGATGGTCTCCAGACACAATTTGGTTTACTCATGAAGCTGTTCATAAACAAATCTCCTGAATTCCCCTAAGTAAAGCTGTATCATATGGTTTGTTTTAGACGAATGTTACCATCCCTATAACAAATTACTTGCATGCTACGTATTCGAAATACGATCTCTAAGGGCTGACAGTCTGTATAAAGAAGTCGGCCTCATCCACGAGTGCTGGAACAACACTATGTGAGTAAGCCAGTGATAACTCACAGGTAGGATCAGCGAACGCGACTGAGTAGTTCCATTCGTAGACGATTTGGTGTGAACGCGACTCTTTACTGGGGCAGTGCACAACTGAATGATTACGTGGGTCGGAATGCACACGGCAAGTTCTGTCATTCCTGAGGCTTGACTGGCGACGTCAATGGTGAATATTCTTGAAGAGGCTATCGAATAGGTCTTTGCGTTGTCGGCGAAACATTGCAGTATCAATTCAATTTCAGAGCAACTTGTGTTCGATGCCTATTTGCGCAGTGAAATAAAGAAGCTTGGTTCAATTTTTCCATAAAATGTTAACCGAAATTGCAGAATGTCTTTCGAACTCTAAAACGTTCATAAAGCAGCTTTATAATATTAATAATCGTGCTGAATAGCCCTAAGGCCTCTCAGTCACTTCAGAATGCAGGCTTTTGAACGGCGAATAGAAATGTATGGGTTTCCTCCCATGAACAATAAAAACATGCAGTTTGGAAATCTTAGAACGCTCTGAAGTGCCATGGGGATGGAAGCCCCGGAGTCGGCCTAAATCTCTCTTCCGTCTCCAAACCACCAATCCACTGTACGAGACAGTCATCCAGGTTATGCTAAGATCGGGCACTTTTGACTGGCAGCAATAAAACAACCCTTCTACGCGTACCACGCATGACCTAGCCCCACAGAACACATAACTTTTAGCACAAAGATAATGGGCGGCTAAGCCGTCAATTGCGTTAGAGCACCATTGAGGTCACATGACGAAGAAGCCAAAGAACGCGTTTCCACTTACTTGAGAGTCGCTTATTTACTACCTGTAGTTCATGAGGTTGGACGGGATTTTATGTGACGGTGGGGTGTTTAGTCTGCGGTGTTTAACTGCTGATTTTAATGTAGGTGCACTTGTCTGAGTAGGCACCAGCGGTGGCCTCCGGAACAAGCAAGTATATGCTGTCGGCTGGCTTGGTGCCCTTGGGCCATGGCGAATCTTTCTGCTGGCCTGCACCCTTTAATTATTTTTAATAGCAATATACATGCACGGACACAAAATGACTTAATTAAAAGTAGACCCTGGTCATCTCTTGAATGTTTCAATGGGAATTTCACAATTATAAACTCTTAAACTCCTTGAACAGGAAAAAAATGTTAGGAGTAGTGAAAATGCGATTCCCATGTGGCATACCAAAGGAAAAAGAGGCGTCAGCCAGGCCAGATCTTCTGACGTTTGTGAATGTGGGTAGACGAAGTATCTAACCGAATTGTCAGACATCTTCTTCCGTTGTCAAAAACATGTATTAACTTGCTTAACTGAATTTACGGAAGAAATTAAAGTCTATACATGCATAAACTTATTAAAAACACTAGTCGTCCAGCAAACGTTAGTTGTGGATAAGTAATCTTTGGGCTAGTACATGTATAAGGTTTAAGTATAAAAGATCACGATTTAGAGAAGTCTATAACAGCTCGTTTTAACATACAAGTAAAATGTGGGATTGTGGGATGAGAGTTATAAGAGGCAGTGAGAGTTAGGAAGAGTCTTAAAAGGCGGGGTGGTGAGAAGAGAAATAGCAGAGGAGTACAAAAATATTTGTGATCGCTGGCCATGGTAAACGCAGAGCTTGTATGAGGTTGTTCTGCGCGCGCAAAGACCGACTTGTGTAATCTAATGGTCGGTATTGCTAGTAGACGCTGACTCAATAGCGTAGGGTACTTCATTTGTCTTCATTGATCCCGCGTAATGCCTTGTTATGGTCAACATGATGCCCAGAATCAACGAGATGTACAAGAAGGGGCCTGCTTAGGCTTCCATATATTCCTGTATTCTTATGGATAGGTGCTGAGTCGTGTAAGCTATAGAACCTGCGCCACAGGTAAAAGGAAAAACCAAAAGCCCATTGAGGTGTTCTGGGCTGGCAACCTATCCTTCTCCTTACCAACCGTAAAATAGGGCTGGTCGAGAATAATACCGAAACGCGGGAACATTTCATGAAAATTACTGGTCAAATCGTCTTCAAGAAGTTCACTGGCCATTTTTAGCTTGAAATAACCATGAGCTAAACAATGGGAAAACACTTTCTTCAAGTTTAAGTGTATTATGAAGTAGGGCGGTAAACCAACTGCTTGATGTTTGGTTTGATGTTAAAAACGGAGACATAGGAACTTTGTGTGAATTTTTTACCTTTATAATTTTTGAGGTGGGGAGACGGTTTCGCTTGACTTCCCAAATAATGACCTCGCATGAATAATAGTTTAGATAAGACCTTAGGTAAAAAGTTCGGTCAATGATTAGAAAATTGGCGTACAAGTATTAGATGCAATCATGCGCTTATAATTTTATATGGCCTAGGGAAATTATTCCTCCGTAAAATTAACCTTTCTCTTTCGCGTAACAGTGGAGTTCGCTGAGTTTCCTGGCGGCATTTAAATATCAGAGACTATGTTTTTGTTTTCAGTACACTTCATCGACTGCCCTGGCTGATTTGTTCCGCAGTTTGTGTTTTTACAACCTTCAAAATAAAACACTTCTTGAAAGGTTTCATGTAACAAACGAGACCGCGGTCATTTATCGTCTATGAAAATGAGGGTTTTTGCCCTATTTCGAGACCCACTTAAACGTGAAACACAATCACCGCCTCAAATAAATGCCCACCATGAAAGTCTGTGATAAATATGGACTTGCTACATGGAAAAGATTTTTTACTACTTATGCCTTTGAAAAGATGTTTACTGGAGTATATCGTTTGTGAATGTTCACGTATAAGTATTGGAGGAAAACATAGAACCTATTTCCACCTACACATTTTCCCGAGAGTTATTGAGAATGTTTCCTTCTTAAACCAAGTACCTTCCTTTTCTGGTTGCATTAGAGCCATTTAGGCTATGTATGTCCACTTCGAGGCTCCGTTCAATGCTAAGGTTATATGTGTGCCATCTCTACGTCACAAACTATCGGAAATTAAGGCAAACAAAGTCTTGCATGATACGTGCAAAAGCTTAAATGTCTGCTTAATATGGGATCGTTTCACGGTTTTTAGGAATATTCGCATGCTTCTAGAGGTAAACTACGTTTTGGCGTTAGCAGTACATTCTAGGGTATTTGATTATATAGATTAACGAACCTAAATTTGCTGAGCAAATTGATCCTGTTTTGTTTCTTGCAAATTGACAGTTACGCGTTCACTTGCACCTTACCTCACTTGAAGTTCGCAGTCTGAATAATTGACGTTCAGGTTAACGATGGTTGGGTCGGCAAGTCTCTCCCGCTTAGATTAGTTCTCGGTGCTAGAAAAGCACGCATAACTGCGCATATGTTGCGACTAACTGGGTGAATGTGAGGTCCAACTTATTTTCATCCAAAATGGTAAATTTTTTGTTTAAAATATAAGTTGAGACAAATTCAGCCCGCGAAAAGTTGTTTTCGTATAGTGGCAAGCTAATAAATAGATCTACGGATAATGTGATGTGCGTCGACCTGATCATTTCGATATCGGTCGACACGGTGCGTGAGTTGTCTCACATACGGTAGGAAGCGCTGGGTTATGGCGTAGAAAATGACGTACGCGAGGTAAATTTTACGTCAGATGGACCGAAGTAAAGGCCGTTGGTAACATGACACTAATCCCAGTCTGCGGGTTTCGATTTCAGACGCCGCTAGAGAGATATCTGGCAGGTAAGGCGTAAGGAATGTGGTCAGGGAGAACTATGACAGCGAGTCGGTAAAGGTGACTGTTGTCTTCAGTTTGACCATAGAACATCACCGAAAAAAAGACCTTGGAAACTGGAATGACAATTTTTGGCTTAGTAGCCGTCCTCAGCCAGTCATATCCAATCACCAGCGTTGTACCACCCTAGGCTCGAACCCGCGACCTGTTGATTGCAAGTCCAAAGCTCTAACCACTAAGCCACGGACTCGTGGTCTTGCCGCTTTAGATCAGAAATATGCACATTTTTTGGATAGGCGCTCACAGATAAATTACGGGACTCACTCGTCCGGTTCTGCCTTGTGGCTCCCTCTCAAGTCCCACCCACAGCCCCCTAGCGGCTAGTAGTATAAACCGAAGAACATTTCCTACAAAGAGACGAGACGTTTCCCCTCCTGAGACTCGAACACGCCCTGCCGCATACTACTCGGTCAAAAACGATGTTTTTTTGCAGTATGCACCTTAAGGGGGGAGGGTTATAGCTTGTAGATGAAAAAAAAAATTTCAGGGAGTCCCGGTAATTTTTTATTGTCCTTTCGTTAAGCAGTTGATTCTAGACGAACTGGTCACCGTTTGTGCGTCTACGAATTCAAAATACCATAAAGTCTAATCTTCGACCATAATAGATTCATTGACCATCAATGTTATAATATGGTTCCCTTCCACGTGCCTCAGGGTCAGCAGTGGAAGAAGTTGCCGCCGGCCGATTTGTGAGTTGAGGTTGCAAACCAACCCTTAGTTGTCTGTTAGTAGCAGTGATGTATCAGTTTATTAAGAGTACCCATGTGACCGAGGATGAGAAATCCTGACGTTAAAGGTACCCTAAGGCCTGTTGCATGCAGCATTTTTTTAATGCGGTCCAGATATTATAAAGCGATGCGTGGTTATCGGAAGAGCATATGCACGTTCCTCTGGCAAAAAAACACGAGCCGGGATTTATTTAGGTTCACTGTCATCTCTGCAACAACTTGTGGGAGCTGGGGAATCCCCGTCAGGTGCAACTACTCTTTGACGTTCTACTTTGGAAAAATCCTCCTTTTTCTCAGCCCTAATTGAATATATTTTCAGGATGCACTGAAAAAGGCAAATTAAACGTTTTTGCTTTAGCTCAAATGGATTATGGGCTATTCATGTTGACCTGATCCTCTCTGAATTTTGGTTTTAAGTAGAGGCAAAAATAGGAAGTCGGTACGCCAGTTCCACAACGAATTCACCCAAATCCTGGAGCCGGAAGACGCCTTGAGGTCCTTTGCTGTCTCATTTGCAATTGCCCCTGTTACTTTGAGATCCACAGTCTTAAAATTTCCCTTTTTAGACACTAAGGAGTTCGGGGATGGTGGAAGATAATGCCAAGTTTTCTTTTGCGCTTTCCAGAAGTTCTGGATGTTTCCTTGACAAAATGGCCCTCGTGCTAGCTTATAGGCCAGGATTGAAATATAAAAAGTAGCTTGTTCTTAAAGCTATTGCCCATATCTTGTGTGATACCTAATTTGAAAAGGCAGAAAATATTTACTGGAGGTTTCGCATCCCGGATCACCGTTCATTGACTGCTATCTGACCAGCATGCAGACTAAACAACGTCAAATGCGTGCACAGTATTCAGTATTCAGTATCAGTATTCAGTATCAGTATTCAGTGCGTCTGGGAGCGTTCACAGTGAAGGCAAGTGACCTTGAAACGGTATAGCCTCGAAGACAGGTTTTTGCGCCATTTTGGCGGGCGTCTTATAAAGAGCTGTGGATCTGACGTCACAAAATCACGCAATTAACGTATTTGCATCCTGCACTAAAAAATAGAATTTTTTCAGTATTCAGTATCAGTATTCAGTATTCAGTATCACAGTATCACAGTATTCAGTATTCATAGGCGGTCACCTGTGGGAAAATTACAGTCCCTTTGTGCGTGGTGGTATTTCTCACAGTATCAAATTGCAACTTACCCTGACATAGTAGTAACTGCATGTACACAGTATTTTCTTTGCTTGAAGAAAAGAGCGTCCTTCCAACAGAAACTTCATACAAGGCAGGGGAAACGGCTATCGAATTAAATAGAAGTTAAACCACCTGAGCATAGGATAGTGCTCTTTGGCCGGATGTCCGGTTCATGTTCGCTTGTGTTTTTCTTCTACTCCATCTCCATGTTTACGTTCGTGTACAAACGGAGTTAGGCTTGTTTTTGCCCCCCCCTTTTTGGCGACCGAAAAAAATACGCGCAGGTTGACGCTGGACCAATGGTCATAAAATAGCAAAAAAGGTTTGCGGTTTCCATGGCGCAACCTCTACTCCAAAAATATTTAAATGATAGGAATTTTTCGGGAGAATGTGACGCCAGCGTCAGTAGGCCAAAAACACGAATAAAAGCGCGTTAAAATATTGGGAATTAATGTTTTCTAACTTTGCCGCTCACTCTGGTTTTATTAACCTCCATTTCCCAATCCCAGCTCCCTCCCAGTTCATTACTTTTTCGACTCTCATTAGACACACCTCGCCCCCACCACTACAGTTTCATCCTCTCCACGCCCCCTATCAATTGCCTAATGCAGCGATTGCATCCGTCAAAGGAAGCCGCGGAACTCCACCGCATGGGATCCAGCTCGCATACTGTGAGTCACATGACAGTTCAACCGTCGTAGTCCGAAGATGTCTACTGTATGCTCCGCAGAAGGGTGGTGCAGGGACGGTGACTTGCACGTGGATTAGTTTAAAGTGATTGTAGACTTGCGCTCTCTCCTCCTCCCCGCCTCAACCCGGTGTCATGACAGAGTCATAAAGACCAGAGATGGGAGAGGGCGCAGGTGGCTGGCGCGGCCGGAGCCGCCCCTGGACGTACCACCACGCTTGGCTCGGATCCCACGGAGTGGGTGTGCCAGGGGCACATACTGTGAGACAAACACACACGGTAAAAAATGCAACTGTTAGTGTCTCCCACGTAATCACTTATCTTCTACCTTGGGTAGGATTTGGCCTCCAAATGTTTACGTGTATGCTTGTGTGTGCATGGAGAATGAAGAACCGCGTATCCGAAAAAGGCTTTTACCGGAACTCTGGCAATCATTTGAGAAAACTGTGGTTTGGGCCACACTGTTGATGCCCTCCAAAACTTATGCTGGCTGGGTGGCTTTGTTCTGCACTATGTACCGAATCTCATGGGCAGTGATCAAAAGTGGCGCAGACAACTTCATATGCGATAGATCTTTTTAGGTACCTTAAGATATTTTCTGGTTTGTTTTTGATTGTGTGCCTCTTTACTCATCCTCATAGGTATAGTGCCATAGGAAAATATAAATGTATAAACAGCATTGGGATTTCAGGGGAAAGTTGATATCTGTATATGTATAAGCAGATGTCTTAGAGATACTGTAGAGAAACCTGTTTCCTTACTCTCGTTTCTAGGAATATGGTCACTTTTGACATGCCTGTAGTCAAAGCAAGGAAAATGAATTATGTTTTATTGGCAGAGAGCACATTCTCGGGCCACAGCTGCAGACCACGATCAGCAAGATCAACCATTTCAGTAGTGTATTGTTTCGGCATTGATATCCTTGGTTTATTTTTACTCAATCATGTGTCTCAGAAACACTGTTATAAAAGTAATTATGTAGTCCGTTTGGCTTAAAAAATTCGTTGGTCAAGTTTCTACTTAGGGAAAGAAATCATGGTTAAGGATGATATACATGACCGCCTTAACAGGGTATGAGAACAGAATCTACCCGCAGTACAGGTACCTTTGTACCAAAATTCGGGGTATCTGTGATTAGACTTATTGCTAGGGTTAGGTTTAAGATAAGGGCTAAGTTAAGGGTTAGTATGTACTCTTGGGTTAAGTTTTAGGATAGCGTTGGTGATGAGATTAGGGCTACGGTTTAAGTTTGCTTTGGCCCTAGTGTTAAAGTAAGGACAGCGGGATATTTACCTATCCTGGAATTATACGCATGACCACCTTTATTTCTTGGGCTGGCGTTCCTATTACAATGCCCGGTAAGGGGGCCATATAAGAAATCCTTACGGAATTTTTCGTTCTCGCTGAAACTTGCTGATCCCGGACTCTGTACGGTACAATCTGCGTTTTCACAGATATGCATTCTTAATGACATTTTCATTGCCAGCATCACGAAGTTTTCAATCCTTGATATCACATTGCAGTGACCTTCTGACCCGTGGGCAGGTGTTTCGAAGTGGCCTGCATTATGGCCAATAATATTATATGCTAGTAAATAGTGGGTGCATTCCATTGACGCCATTCTGGTTCAGATGAAACATAATGGGAGTATGCATCAATATTATAAATGATACAGCGCCTTCCTAATAGAAAAAGCACTTCAGAAATTCGATTAACAACCTATGAGATCGAATGCTATATATACGATATCTGAATCCTTCTACTGACTTCTTTATAAGGATGTTATTTGTGTCTGGATGACCTTTGCCACATAGGATATACTGCGGCGGTTGAGATTTATTATTATTATTATTATTATTATTATTATTATATTATTATTATTATATTTGTGTCTGGATGACCTTTGCCACATAGGATATACTGCGGCGGTTGAGATTTATTATTATTATTATTATTATATTTTTGTCTGGATGACCTTTGCCACATAGGATATACTGCGGCGGTTGAGATTTGAGTTGAGTTTTGGAGCTGCCGACCTCTGTCTAGGCAATGAAGCAGTGGCATTGCGTGTAGAAATACCTATAAAGTAATATTAAGAATTAAAAGAGGTCATTTTTCACAAAATGAGACCTTTTGGTTTGTAAATGGCTGTTTAACACTTTGGAAGATCATCAGTAACACAAAAGCATTTCCTGGATAACAACAATAATTTTCATTAAAAATAAGAAAACGCACTTATCGCAGAATATTTAATGAAACACTGGGGTTGCCGGATGGTGTAAATGTTTAAATTCAGCCTGTCACGGCAGGTGAAAAAGATTGTGACCAGCTTAGGTTGGATGTGGATACTGACTGTTTTTAATTGCTCTCTCATATTTACCAACCCACCTGCATCAAAAGATGAATATAATCAACCATTCCTGAGTATCCGCATATTTTATTTGACCACGTTAGCACATAAATGTACTAGCCTGATGAAAATTTACCGGAGACAAACGCATCCTCGTTAAGTACTCTTCAGAATCCTTTTATGGAGCTTTCCGTGACGTGAATGGCTGTGTTAGAGGTTTAATTTTATATGTATGGTGTCGTGCGGCTGTTGGGAAATGTTGCATCTGACTGCCTTGGTGAATAATTGAGTCGGTTGAAAAGCTTGTATAAATACGCATACAGTTCACTTTCCAGTGCTTTCATGCGCCTTGTCTACCATCAAAGTAGATACGAGGTAGCCTCAGTTAACCGGAAGAGGAGGGCTGAAGGTGGTTGCACTGTCCCTTGCCTCTTGTTTCCGGTGTATGACATTTTCTACAACTTTTTTTAAATTTAAGCTATTCCACCTACGCCAACTAGTCACGATAATGACAAAGTTAGTTCGACTGACTACTCAGGCCTTGTTTGACAGCTTCCTGCAGCAAAAAAACTGGCCCAATGATTCCTTAAACTGAATTTAGTTGATTTCGAGCTCCTTTGCGAAACAGAACACCCGCAGTCAACACTGAAATCAGAAAAGGTGAGTAATGACTGCTTTTAGGGGACTATTGAAAATTGTTGATCGCGTCCAGCAGGTCGCGATTCCGTGATGCGGATGGTAATAACGCAACTAGGCACAACCTTCAGCACTCACATAAAGCTGGTTGATTACAGTTAATACTTCCAAACTGACCCACGAATATATCTGCAAGCAAAACGGAGTGTACTTCTTCCAACCGGGAACCGTTCTGTTATTTATATCCACCTCTGATCAAGATTAACACTTCGTATTCCCCATTACTGCTGCATTAAGTATATTTTTCCACTTCCTACAGCTTTCTTGATCTATGTAGCTGGTAAAAAGTCTGTTTAATCATATGACTCATCTTATTTACTTTGACCCCACAGATGACATGTAAGTAATTAAATACATTTTAAAACTGATATAGACCCATTGGCGGAAGGTGGTTCATGATGATGAGCATGTGTTTAACGTGGCTGTCTGATTTTTAATCACAACACATCCAGTCACACATGGCATTTTTTACTGAGGAATCAGGCTCTGTATATCAGCTTCTGCTGTTTGTGTGAATTTTCAATTGCTTCATCGGACTTACAATAGTAAGCAACGAAAATAAACAAAACGTCTCTGTTTTAGTCATTGTGTAACAAGGAAAGGCTTCGAGTGCAGACTAGAACCATATAAAAAAACCTTCTTTCTGAATGTTTTATAACCAAATTGTGTCATCATACGTTCAGAAGACTTCCAACATACCTCTGCTCCATGTGGAGTGAAAACGTTTGGAGATGTCTGCACTCCTGATGCTGTATGCTTGTGTTTTCGAATGCTGCCTGCTAGGTAAGGAACGCGATCTACAACTATTCCTGCACCCAGGGAAACTACTCCCAAGTGACCTGTGGATAGGGTCAGCTACCGGATACAGTTGAAGACTCGGGTCTTCTGGCTATGATGGGCCGATGTTGACAGCAAAGCCAACAATAGTTGCTTCTCTCAGGCTAAACTTTATCCCTAACAATCAACATTTACTAATATCAGTGGTAAGTTTGGTAAGCTACCATAGGCACCACTAACCGCAGGATCGTGTAAAAAGTGAATGGGGATTATCGGCGATCGACGGATGATACCTCACTATGGTCGAGCAGTGAAATATGAACAAGGAAACATAAAAAAATAAAGAAATTTCCACATAATAATGAACTTGTGCGTGTTGATCTAAAAATAAACAAAAAGCAACTATCAATAAATAATGAATACTTCAATAACAAATATCGCATCCAAACAACTTTGTGCATGTCTTTAATGAATGCATTTATCAATGGACAGAGTATCGCCTACCGTAGCTGTTAAATAATAAACCAAATCAGGCCTTAAAAAACATAGAGTAGTTAGCTGTTTATTTGAAACTCCCATAGCTTTCATAACCTAAGCTAATCTATCTCGTTTTTATGCGACCATCGGAGGGAAATTTCCAGCTAGATGGAATGCCTAGTCACAGCCCTGCAAATTTTATTTGCATCAAAGGTAAACATTTTACTTCAACATAATCCGTTAATTGACCTTTGCAGCTGATTGCAAGCCTTTTAACTCGACGACCCGTCCAATTTAATTCTAACAGACAGGTAGGGTTTAATTGTCCAACTAGGTTTGTAACCTGATATGAACCCTTTAGCGGTGCTGCATTCGCGACTGCGCAAAGTCTGTCTTTAAAATGAAGAGCTTTTCAGTCAAAAACGGCAGCTTTACGCAGAAATAGGTTTCCCTCAATCAGCTTTCTGCGGTTCCGTGGATTTTAATCGTCCAATTTCCTTTGCCCTAGTCATTACATAAGAAATAAAGATTCCAATGCATACGGGTACCTTAGAAATCATCTTTTTCCGTATTTTCTTTTTTTGGGAGTACATAGCACTTACTCAAACTTCCGTAAAGTGGGAGTTATTCGAACGCTGTTCGATAAAATATCGTCCGGTTATTAAATAGTCTGCAAGACAATTTCGTTAGTTTTCAAAATTTCCATAACTGTCAGGCTTTATGCTCAAGCTGTTTGCGGTTTCTCTTAAAACATTGAAGTATTGCGTGATAGGAGACCCATTTAAGGGGAAACTGTAGGGAGTGCCCTTTTCGTGCAGTGAAATACATAGCCTTGAGTAAGGATACTTTGATAATAAGTCAAAATACAGGCACTGGTTTGAAATACCGGCTAAATCGGGAACTATTAAAAAGTGGACGCTTTTCTTCATCAAACTGTCTGTTCTTCACTATAAAAGCCGATAAGTAGGAAAAAGCAACCCTATTCAGGTAGTATAACACACTCACATTCCCGTAAATATTCGAGAATATTTCTGATCGGAATCAGTAATATGACCGTTGAGCAAAGACGGCTTAAAAAACGGACTGCCTCAGTATATGTATGTCATGTAAGTGCTTCACCGTCACTGTTGTGGTCAGAGTCTTGCCGGCCAGCTTGCTACTGACGATAACAAATCTTGTGCCATAGGACACATGTCACATATAATGCATAAACAACACGCTAAGGTTGCAACAGGCGATTGGCTTGTTGTACCCTTAGCGTGCTATCAATGTTATATATATATATATATATATAACTGGGATTGGGCATGACTGGCTGATGACGGCTAATAAGCCAGAAATGGCCATTCCTGTCTCCCTTGTCTTTGTCGGTTCCATTTCATCATATGCTACACGTCGCTATGCGACCGCCTGCGAGGGCTCTAGTCTGAGCTCAAGGGCACAACGGAACATACATGTTCCTTAAGCAGATCGGTGAGCCCCACACTATCATATATACATATATATATATATATATATATATATATATATATATATATATATATATATATATATATATGGAATGAAAAGATAAGGCAATCTTTTGGGATGGGAGTTAATGGTCTGCAGTTTCACACTGAAACGCGAGCGCATCATCGGAGATAGACAAAAAGGGAAAATACATGGCTTACGTAAGTCTTTTATGCTCATTTCTGATAAGCCACTGCTCTTTCTTCTCCTTGGTTCTCCTCCCGTGCGCAAGTGGAACCTGGCGATCTCATATGGGGCTGGTAGGTCGATGCTGCGGTTGACGGATTTGGCGTTTGATTGTCAGGCCTCTATGATTTCTCTCGCCGGTTTGCTATCGACTCGGCCGAGCGTGAAAGATACGGCTGGGTGTTCTGAGCTTCTGTCGGCTTCTTTAAATGCTTAGCAAGCCATTTAGCCAGTCCGTAGGTAGGCGCGTCTTTCAGTGCCATGATGGGTTGTAGAGGAACATTGAGTTTGCTTATGTTTGCTGATATTTGGCACTGAGGCGGCATCTTGTGGTTTTATTTGCCTCCAATCGTTTTCTGATATTACCTTTTTGGCTCCTCCTCTGATTCAGACTCTTATTTCTTGTGACTACCAGTGTTTTTATAGGGACAGAGTCGAGGACCTTATATGACCGACCTTCATTTAGTAGCTCGTGAATCAAATAAGGAGCCAAAAATCAATATCTGAAAGCGGTTGGAGACAAATGAAACCACAATATGCCGCCTCAGCACGTTTTTATGGTTTACCAAATAGCAACAAACTAAATGATCCTCTA
The DNA here is from genome assembly GCA_017591395.1 of Schistocephalus solidus. Taxonomy (NCBI): domain Eukaryota; kingdom Metazoa; phylum Platyhelminthes; class Cestoda; order Diphyllobothriidea; family Diphyllobothriidae; genus Schistocephalus; species Schistocephalus solidus. Next base: position 89,243 of record WEDG01000625.1, on the reverse strand, counting down.
CGACCCATCGTGGCACTGAAAGACATGCCTACCTATGGACTGGCTTAATGACTTACTAAGCATTTGACGAAGCAGATAGAACGCTCAGAACACACAGCCGTATCTTCCACGCTATTCCTGGAGAAACTTTGAGCTGTCGAGATAGTCACTGACGAGATAATGATATCATTTGATGTCATTTCCTTGTTCACATCCAACCCGAAAGAATCAGCCATGAAAGTCGTAGATGGCCATCTGGACAGAAGGTACGACAAAGAGGTAAAATATTTTAAAAGGAAGCACATGCTGGAGTTAATGGACTACTGCCTACGCACGTACTTCACTTTTAACGGCCATATTTATTAGTAAATCCAGGGAGTCCCGATGGGAACACCGATTTCCGGCTACCTAGCGGAAACGGTCTTGTAAGAACAGGATACTCGGGTCTTTTAGTTCTACAAACCGAAATTCTGGATGCGCTACTTAGACGAAAACTTTGTCATCCTACATCGAGACGCTAAAGAGAACTTTAGAAAGAGTTGAACTCGATCTTCCCGCGGATTCAATTCACAACGGAGGAAAAAGAGGACCTAGAGCTGCCTTTTCTCGATGTCCCGAGGCAGAATGACTGAACCCTACAGAATGACGTGTTCCAACAGGTGACCAATGGGGAGAAAATACTTTACAATCACAACTGCTCACCGCTAACTGACGTTCATGTAAATGGGGGGATAAAGATTTCCCGGTTTGCCCACAATAAACTGCATCACAACTGGTGCACAGTATTTTGTTGATGAATGGAAATAGCCAACCCTGTCCTTTGGGTGAAAAAGCTGGGTGCGCAAAGTTGTTGTAGGTTTGTGGTCTATTTGTATATGGTGTTTCTTGAGCTGTCTTACAACGAGCTCAGATACATTCTTTACATAAGGGAGGGTTCGCCAGTTTTTTGCTTTTGACGCCTGGGAGGTCATAGCTCTGAAAATACCTTTTTCGCTGAACTGTTGTCGTCGCATGCATCGACGGACCAAGTCATGAGGATATCCATTTTCGGAAAATAATTTGAAAATTTATTCAAATCTGTTCGATACGTTTCTTCATCGGAATAGTGAGTTTTTGCCCTACTTAGCAAGCTGTTAACAGAGCTGCGTTTGTGAGACATGGAGTGGTTACTCCCAAAATGTAAAATGACCTCGTAGTATTTATTTTTACGATAGGCTGAGGTATGCAGTGTCCCTTCTGTCTTCCTATGTACGAGGACATCTAAGAAAGAGAGTCATCCATCAACTTCTGTTTCGAAGGTGAATTGGATTCCTGCAACGGTGGAGTTAAGGTTTTTGTGGATTGGTTCAAGTTGATCTTTTTTGACGAAAGCAAATGTATCGTGTACGTAGCGCAGCCACCATCTGGGGTTAATTTTGGGGAGAGCTGTAGCCTCTAGTTTCTGCATCACAGCCTCCGCCAAAAAAGGAAATTGGTGAACCCATAGGGGTGCCTATTAGTTGTCGATAATAATTTTCAGCAAAGGAAATGTTTGTTTCAAGGCAACTATTGAGGAGTTCCAGGAGGACTTTCGCAGGTACATCGGTAGAGTAGGCCTTTAGGAGTTCTGCAGTACAGGTCCTCGCTAAGTCTAGAAAGATATACGTAAATAAAGAAGTACCATCAAAAGACCCCATTATTTCGTCATTTGCAATTTAAAGTCTTTTATCTTCTCCAGGAACTGTAGCGAGTTTGGATAGAGGATTCACAGTTCTTTGTAAGTGGGTTGAGTTGATAAAATAGCCACTTGGAAATCTTATAATTTTGTGCACCATTTAAGGAGACTATCGGTCGCAGCGGAATATCGTTTTTATGATCTTTGGGAAGTCCGTGTATTTTGAAAATCGTAGGTTCATCCTGAGTCAGAAATTAATTTTCTTCCTTTAAGGTGTGTCAATACCTTCTCGATATTTTAGTTTTGTGACTTTGTGGCATCAGTAGTTAGGGGCATGTAAATTGAGTCATCCGTTAAAATTGGTGTCATCTTATCTATGTACTCCATCTTGTTTTTTGGCGGATGCTGTGATGCAAAAACTAGAGGTTACAGCTCTTCCAAAAATTATCCCGAGATTGTGGCTACACTACGTAGACGATCAACTTGAACCACTCCACAAAAACCTGAACTTTAGGGTCCCAGGGATTCAATTCACCTTCGAAACAGAAGTTGATGAAAGACTCACTTTCTTAGATGTCCTCGTACATAGGAAAACCGACAGAACACTGCATACCTCAGTCTATCGTAAAAATACATAATCCGAGGTTATTTTACATTTTGGGAGTAACCACCCCATGTCTCACAAACGCAGCTCTGTTAACAGCTTGCTACGTCGAGCAAAAACTCACTGTTCCGATAAAGAAACGTATCGAACAGAAATGAAATACCTTTTCAAGTTATTTTCTGGCCTTAGCTGCAGCGATCCGGTTGGCTTCGTATATTGCTGCACCAGTCTTAACGGACCTTTTTCCAGACACGCCTGTCTTGGGCGAGGTCCTTCCAGGTCGTCGGATTGAATTACAGTTGCTTCAGGGGAGTTCTGTAAAGTTTCCTTGTAATATTTTTGACCTCCCTGTCTGTGAGCACACATAGCGACAGCTCCATATAAAAGTCTTTTGTCTAGTCGCTCGTCGTCCATTCTCACCAGGTGGCCGCTCCATCGCAGTTGCACTTGCCTCAGAATGACGTGGAGACTGAGGATTCCGATCCACTCCAGGACTTCCATGTCCGGGATCTTGTCTTGCCATCTCACCTACAATTTTCTGTGGAGGCAGCTGAGATGGAAGTGATGCAGCTTCCTGGTCTGGTTCAAGGAGACGGTTAAGGTCTCCACTCCGTAAAGGAGTATCTTCAAGAGGACGGCCTTGTACATCTTCAGTTTGGTGTTCAGGTGAATACCATGGCGATTCAACATGGAGGCCTTCAGGCGGCCGAAGGCCTAACTGGCTTTGGAGATCCGTTGAGCAACCTTGTCATCGATTCTCTTGTTGCGTGACAGCGTGCTTCCCAGATAAGCAAAGTTTTCCACATTATTGAGTTTAGTGCCGTTGATATTGTTTCGGGGAGCATTGTATTCTGCGCTGGGTGGCGGTTGGTGCATGACCACCGTTTTGGCTGCATTGATTATTAATCCAAATTGGCACAGCCTGCGATGAAGAGGTCCATGCTCCTCTGCATGCCCTCCATCTTGGTTGTATTGATTTTTAATCCAAAATTGATGCAGCCTGCGGCGAAGGGTCCATGCTCCTTTGCATGTCCTCCTCCATCCCGGTTTTCAGGGCACAGTCATCCGCGAAGAGCAAGTCATGGACTGTAGTCGTAGACACAAGCTTTTGGGCCTGCATAAGCCGACTGTTGAGAAAGCGCTTGTCACTTCTGTAGGCAATGCGTATCCAAGGGCACTCATCACGCGAGTGTAAATGCATCCACCGTTGATTGAAGAGTTGACCGTCCATCCGGTAGGCGATGCGGTTTCCCGTACGTTCGTCGCGGTAGGCGTCTATTAGCATTATAGAGAACATGAGACTGAAGAGGGTATGCACGTTGACGCAACCCTGCCTCACTCCGTTAGTCACTGCGAAGGCCTCAGAGACGGCTCCGTTATCGGTGACGCGCGCCATTATGCCATCGTGGAGTTGACGCACCATGTGCGTGAATCACTCAGGACAGCCGAATTTCTGAATGACTTTCCGCAGTCCACCGCGGTTCACCATTTCAAAGGCCTTCGTCAGATCCACGAAGGTAGTGTAGTTGTGGGCATGCATCTCCTGGCACTTTTCTTATAGCTTGCGACTGGCGAAAGCATGTCAGTTGTTCCACGGCATCCTCTGAAGCCACAGTGGCTTGAAGAGAGCAGTCCCAGCTCTAGGTGACCGTTCAGACGATTGAGGAGGATAAGGGCGAAGATCGACCCGGTTATGTTGAGCCACGAGATGTTTCTGTTGTTATCAAAGAGTTGCCGGTCCCCTGCGGCTTGAAGAGATGAAATCTTTAGGAACTTGCGATTGGCGCCACATCTCCTGGAGTGTGTTCCGCCATCAGCTGGAGCCCACAGGGATTGTAGACTTCCAGCAGGATTGCATCGGATCCCAGTGCTTTTCCACTGGAAATGTTTTGCACGGTCCGGATAGTATCTGGTAGGGAAGGCGGCAGATCCTGGTCATTGCTCGTGTCCACTTGAGGGAGCCAATCAATGGCAACAAAGCAGATGGCTGATGAGCAATTAAAGACACTTCTGAAGTGCTTGACCCGGCGCTTCAGAATTAACAATTTCTCTATCAGAAGTGTTGTGACGTCAGAGCTGAGCAGTGGTGCGATTCTCTTGATTCAGGGACCGTATATGGCCTTTAAGATGTTTATAATTTCGTTACGGTCCACATATCCTTGGATTCCCTCAGCCTTGCGGAACATCGAAGCGTCCTGCATCTCCCGCACCCGCCTCTGTACATGTTGACGGCATCTGAAGAAGGCTGCTATTGTGGCGTCTGTCCGAAAGTCTTTAACGAGCAACCACGATCGATAGTACGATTTCACGCTAAGAAATAAGAGAGGCAATTCACACCAAAGGTTACGATACGACGGAATCAGCTTACGATGCCGCCCATTGAAGAACAAAAGCATTACTTGGAAAAGCAGTCAATGTAACTGAACCAAAAAACCAGCTGGAGTGTGGCGCGTTACAATTAAAAAACGCCAACTTAAACAAATATGTGTAAATGTGCGTTAGGTCAGTGTAAAAAGTGAAATAACTGCAGAAAATGTTGTACAAAATAAAATATGAAAAAAGATACCTTAGTACCACCCACCTAGACCGAAGGGCGACGTAAAAAAGACTCCGAAGGTAAATGCAAAGTTAAAACTCTTGAGTGATAAAGCGGTCGGGAACGTGGACTCGACCGTCGCTACGAGTGATGCGAATGTCAGTGGCACTGGAAGAGTTGAGTTCGGGGGTGGTGGGGAAAGAAGGGTAGATGGAGAGGGTAGGGAGGGTAAAGGAGCACGGGGTAGGGGGTCAGCACAGTCTTGTCCTTGGCGCAGGTCCGGCGGTTTCTCCGCGACAGCAGCCTTAGACCTATCGGCGCTGACCACGCCCTCCTTGCCACAACGAAGGATCCGGCAGGTCTTGGCGTTGCGTGAGAGAACGCGGAACGGCCCTTCGTATGATGGTTCCAGCGGTTTGCGCACACGGTCACACTGAACAAACACATGGGTGCAGTTGGCCAAGCCTTTTTCAACATATGACTCGGCTGATGGTGCTCCAGGTGGAACCGGGGAAAGTGAGCACATAAACTGCCGCAAGCGATGCACAAAACTGGTGGGAGATCATCTCGCCTGGCAGTCGAGGGTAGTACCAAACACCAATTCAGCCGCGCTGCAATCCAGATCCGACTTGAGCGCCGAGCGAATACCCAGGAGCAGTAGGGGTAGATCAGTTGGTTGGGCCATCTGCGGCACACATGGCGGTCTTTAGGTGGCAGTAGAAACGTTCGAATGCGAGTGCAGCAGATAAATTTGACGAGTACTTGGAAGAGGGCAGATTCAAATTGGGCACCTCCATCAGTAGGAACCGTGGATGGGGCACCGAAAAAGGCGATCTAACAACTTACAAAAGCCTGTACGATGGTGTCTGCCTCCATTTTCGGCAAAGGTTGTAGCGGTCAACGCAGGTAAGGAGGTGAGTTAAACAATTGGATGGAGGCAAGGGGCTTGCGGCATCGAGGAGCACATGGCTGAATCGTGCGTCAGGGCTGTGGAAGGTGCCGGGTGAGGAATTGTTTTGGCGCCGCACCTTTTTCCGCTGAAAACTCAGACACGACCATGGCCAAGCTTTGGCGTCCTTGTTTATGTCAGGAAAGACGAACCTTTCAACGAGGAGCTTTTGTGAGGCTCGGATCCCAGGGTGGGAGAATCGACGAAGAGTGTGAAACACAGCTCGACGCATCAATAAGGGCACGAAAGGATGATGAAAAGGAGTCGACACAAAACAGAGGATGGTGTTAGTCCCGGTGGTGAGTGGAACGTCCGCTAGTTGGAGACCGCTGACTGACTCGTCACCAGGACAACCGACTCGTCGTTGTTCAGCAGCCATAAGAACAAGGTAAATCCCTAGTGAGAGTTGGAGAGCAGAGACGAAGGGTCTGGAAAGCATATCGGCCACCTCATTCTTCGTGCCATCAATGTGGCGGACGTCGGTGGTGAATTGTGAGATGTAGGCCAGGTGTGCAGTCTCTCTCGGGTTGTACTTGTCGGAGTGAAACCGAAGAACAAAGATGGTCCATGAAAATGGTGAAGTCCCGACCTTGAAGTAAATGTCGGAAATGCTTCACAGCCAGTTAAATAGCGAGTTCACGACCAAATGTTCTGTAGCGCATCTCCGCCGGCAAAAGTTTCTTGGAGAAATGCCAACGGTCGAGTCGAACCCCCAAGGTGTTGTTGCAAGACTGCACCTACGGTTACGGTCGAAGCATCTACCAGCAGGGACAGCTGAGCTTCTGGAGCGGGATGCGTGAGCAAGGTGGCGTCGGCAAGGGAAATCTTATCATTTTCAAAAGCAGTCAGGGCCTCACCAGTAAGCTCGAGAGGACCCGTGGGACCGGACAGCATGTTGGTGAGCAGGAGGTCAGCACATATCGGGAGGAACTGGCGGTAAAAATTGCCCTTGTTCAGGAAAGGTTGCAACTGACGCTTGGAAATTGGTGGAGATTACTAATGAATGGCATCTACTTTGGAGGGCAGAGGACTCCAACCATCAGAGTCGACATGCTTGCCAAGAAATTCGAGCGAAGGCACACCAAAAACGCACTTGGAGGGGTTGATGATGACTTCATACTTTCGAGGTGGTCAAACACAAAGGCAAGATGTTCGTTTTACTCTCCAGCACTCCGACTAGCCACCAAGAGGTCATTTATGTAGGCATGTACAAAAGGCAGGCCACGCAAGACACGATCGATGAATCTGTGAAAAGTCTGGGCAGCATTACGAAGGCCGAATGGCATGCGGTTGAACTCAAACAGTCCGAACGGTGTAGTAACAACGGTTTTGGGGATGTCTTCCGGGGCGACAGGAATCTTATAGAATGCGCGTACCAGATCAATCTTCGAGGAAACCCCTTTGCAAAAAAGGTTCTGGTGAAATCCTGAAGATGAGGCACTGGATACCAATCGGGAATAGTGAGGTTGTTGAGGGCACGATAGTTGCCACAGGGTCACCAATCACCCGATGTTGCCTTGGGCACCATGTGCAACGGTGACGCCCAGGGGCTCTCGGACGGTCGAATGACTCCCAGCCGCAGCGCATGTTCAAATTCTGCTTTCGCAATCGGCAGTCGCGCAGGCGCCAGTCGTCTAGAACGAGCGAAAGCAGGAGGACCGGAGGTATGGATGTGGTGCACAACATCGTGTTGAACCTCGCCGCTGCGAAACTGGTCGTTGGTGATGTTCGGATGCTAAAATAGAAGCTCCCGATAAGGACAGGCAATATCTGTATTCATGACAGATAAATTGCAAGGGGTTGTAAAGGGAGTCAATCCTCGAACAGATAGACCGGTAGTGCGATCAAGTAGGCGGGAACACCGAAAGTCCACTAGCAGGTTAAACTCGGCTAGAAAGTCGGAGCCAAGGATTGCCTGAGGGACATCGGCAATCAAATGAATCGATGTGAAGACGGTCGACGGCCAATGGTAAGGGTGCGGGACAAGCTGCCGAACATGAGAATGGAGGAAGGGTTAACAGCTTGAAGATGGAGGCCATCTTTGGGACAGCGATGGTCAGCTGGAGTGGGAGGGACTACACTGATTTGAGCTCCAGTTTCCACTAGAAACCGTCCGCGAGTCAATGTGTCGCAGACATGGAAAGTGCGACCAGAGCCAGATGAGCCAGATAAGGCGGTCGACTCTTTTCCATGACAGACTGGTTTCCCTGTGTGGATTTGAAGGAACAGGGGGAAGAGCACTGATGGGCCTTTGTGCTTAAATTGGTATGATACTAACAGACATCAGCCGTTCAAGGTCATGAGTGAGATCGACGACGGCTGGCTGAGCGAATGGATAATCGGCGCGAGGTGAGGCGCGCAGGTTGGAGTTCAAGCGAAGCCATCTTGGCCATCATGGCCGCCATCTGCTTCACAAGGTGCTCATTAGGCGTCGGTAGGGGGAAGTGGAGACCTGGGTAATGGAGGGCGGCTGGAACCGCTGAACCTCCAACAGCCTGTCCACCATCTCGGCTAGCCGGAGACCGAAAGATACTCTGAGACGGATGCCATAACGATTTGAACATTCGTGGGCAGACGCTATAAGAACATCTCCTTAGACAGTTTTTTCGTCAATATGCAACTCACCACGAAGTGGAATTCGTGAAGTTCGGTGGGTTTCCGGTCACCTAAGCCCTCCTCGCGAAGGAGAGCGGCTTTAAGTTGGGTGTACGGTTGGTTGGTCGGTGGACTCTGTATGACTGCCGGAACCTGAGACAGAACTTGCAATGGCAAAGCCTGAACAAGCCTATGAAATTTGGTTACTTCCTTGGTAATATTCGCAGTGTGCAAATTAGACTCGATGCGAAGGAAGTAAAGTTCAGGTGCAACGGCCGGAAAAATCGGGTAAGGAGAGAGACACCGCACTGATAGCGTCGTCCATGATAACTGCGGGAGTGAGAGGAACCGAGTGAAATTGAATGCGGGGAAAGGACCAATAAGGCACTGTGCAATGATTGTTTGGCTCTTGTCAGCGGGGAAAGCGCGTGAAAAAGGCAACGCGTGTTCTAGTTCAGGATCCCCACTTAAGGGAGCAACTACGATCGATAATACGATCCCACGCTTAGAAATAAGAGAGATAAGTCACGCCAAATTTTACGATACGACGGAATCGTTTGACGAAGCCGCCCAATGAAGAACAAAAGCAATAGATAAAAAATCAGTTAATGACACCGAACTACAATCAAGTTGGAGTGTGGCGCGTTACAATTAATAAACGCCAACTTAAACAAATATGGGTAAATGCGAGTTAAGTAAATGTGTAACAAGTGGAATAACTGTAGAAAGTTGTTTACAAAATAAAATATGTCAACGAGCTAATATAAGTCCATGTATGCTTTGTGTAGTCAATTCTTCTCGACGAGTAGGTTACTGATGTCCGCACCATCGTCGTCAAACCAATCCTGGTGTTGACGACGAGCGAGTCCGAGAGCTTCGAGGGCGTTCCTCAGTTGAAACCTTCATGTTTTTACGGTTGCGTTTTCATCTGGAGCATGTAGGGGCTCCAGTTTCTGGATTATTTGATTGCTGAAATCAAAACAATGAGAAGACAAATTTTAAAAAAAAGTATAATTTACTAACCTGGTGGTCGCTTACCTTAAGGCCTTCGGCGGTGTTAAAGTCGGAGCCTCATTTTGGAGATTACGAGGCGGTGATCCATCAAACAATCATCATCGCAGATCGCCTTAATCACCAGCACGTCCTGTCAATCTCGCCTCCGGACGAGAACATAGTCCAGCTGCTGCCAGCGCCGCGATCGAGGGTGCAACCACGTGGCCTTCTCCCGCGTAGGAAGGCGGAAGAACGTGTTGCACAGCAGTAGACGGTGTTCCGCACAGGTTTGCAGCAGAAGGAGGCCGTTATCGTTACAGCAACCGAGACCGTGGGGACTCAGCACTCCCTGCCAGGCAGAGTGGTCCGTCCTGACGCGGGCGTTGAAGTCACAAAGGACAATTAACTTGTCAAACTTCGGCAGAGTCGCCAAGAGGGAGTGTAGATCCTCGTAGAATTTGTCCTTCGCCGCATCAGAGCTCGTCATTGGAGGAGCGTAGGCACTGATGATGGTGGCGAACTGGTCTCCCCGAAGAGGCAGGCGGAGGCTCATCAAGCGATCATTAATACCCTGTGGTAGACAGAGCAGACGTCCCGCGATGTCGTTCCGGATGGCAAAGGCAACACCAGCGTCGCGTCGCTCTGCCTTTGGTCAGCCGCTCCAGAAGAAGGTGTAGCCGGCACCCACCTCCTCAAACTGACCTTGCTCAGAGAATCGGGTCTCGCTGAGAGCAACAATGTCCATCATGTAGCGCGCCAGTCCCCGGGTGACTAGCACCGTCCTCCGTTCCGGCCGATTGCTCCTCGGATTGTCTAAAAAGGATCGAATATTTCATGCTGCTAGGTTGAACCTACTCATCCGAGCAACCCGGGGAGTATGATGCAGGGGGTGGGGACGGGGGTACTGTTGTTTGTTTGAGTTTTACGACCGTGTCTTATGCAATCAGCGAGTCGTGGCCAACTGCAGAATACGTGATACCCAGCATTTTTTAAGGCAAATTTTCTAGCCCTTCCTCCGTGAGGATGCAAGCACTGTTTTCCCAGACATCCCAGACGGCTGCAGAACTCCACAATGGCTCACGGTTTTATTTAAGTGGGAGAGCGACCTGAGTTAGCCTTGACCACCTACGGGATTGCTTTCGCGTTCGCCATAGGACGTTTGAGATGAGGAGTGGTGCAGGGATGGTGACTTGCATTTGATTTAGTTTAAAGTGATAGTAGATTTGCACTGCATCTACACACTCTCTCCTCCTCCCCCACCTGAGCCCGGTGTCATGACAGAGTCAAGAAGACCGGAGGCTGGGGAGAGCGCAGGTGGCTGTCGCGGCCGGAGCCGCCCCTGGGCGTACCACCACACCTGGCTCGGATCCCACGGAGTGGGAGTGCCATAAAAGCCACACTAAGACGGAGCCATTGCAGCCTGAGTCTCAGCCTAACAGTCAGCTGCTTCACACAAAACACACATTGTGCTGACCACGCGGTTCGAGTCATCTCGTCAGTCCACAACCTTCCAAGCCTCGGCTTTTAGTGCACCGGGATAGTTTCAAGCGCGTCAGATTGTTTATAGTGAGGAACATGCGCTGAGCTGTCGACCTCACTCTCTCCCCCCCCCCCCCCCCAACAATCAGACCACCGTCCGAACCAGTCAGTTGTCTGATGTGGGAGTGGGTGCATTGGCTGACGGGTCGGCGTACCCGTCTTCGAACGCCACAGCACGACCTGGCCCCCATAACGCACACACCAGGATTTACTTACGCAGGGGATATGAAGGAGTCATCGCCATCTTACTCCCAGTTCACCGGTCAGCAACTTGACGCACACAACACATACACTGGGCCGACGGCGTAAATTGGTGTAAGCGTTAGATTTGCAGCCTTCCAAGCCACCACTTCTAGGAAATTATGATATTCACAGGTACGTGATGATGATGATGATGATGAGGGTGTTGGTGTAGATAGTGTGCGCTGATGGGGCTTAGCCTCCGATGGTTTACCGCAGGTTGTCGTGGATGTGCATGTGTCTTAATAGGCCCATGCGGTGTGTAAAGGTGCAGCAGCAATGAGGACAGTGGAGGCGGCCACGTAAAATTTTTGTCGGAGCCCCAGGCACTGGTTCATCAGCCTCCGTCCGATAGATTCGCAGGTGACCGATCAGGCCGATGCGTGAGTTGAAGATTCGGGCACAGTGTGGGCAGGAGAAATCGGGAAAGGCTGAGGTGACGTCATTCGTGTTAGTGGGGTTGACTGTTGTGGTAAGAATGACAGTAGCAGGGGGTGTGCATGGGGTATCGGTGTTAACGGAATTGCGGTGAATTCCGCTGTCATGGATGCGCATGTGACCGAATAGGCACATGCGATGAGTGTCTGCGCGATGACAGTGAGGGCAGTGGAGGCGGCGATCTCTGCTTTGTGTTGGTGCTCCGGGCACTGGTTCACCAGTCTCTGTACGATGGATTTGCAAGGGACCGACCAGGCCAATGCGTGACATGAATGTGTGGTCGCAATGAGGACACTTTAGGAGAGAGTCTCCATCGCTGATAGTGGCGGGAGCGGCTCTGGCGGTGGTGGAGGTAACAGGTGATGTAAATTGGAATGCGCTCTCTTTGATGGTGGGAGTAATGGAATTGATTCCAGGGGAGACGGTGTGGCAGTCCGAAGGAGGTTTGGCAGAATTTCAAGTAGAAGTTAGAATTGTCGGATTGTTTGTGTATTGCATACGAAGATGTCCGACCAGGCAGATTCGCGCGCGGAAGGTGCGTTGACAGCGCGGCATTTTGGAAGGGCCTGGGCATTGGCGGTTTTGGTCCGGGGCGCTGATGACTTTCGTGCCGCTCTTTTGGCCCTGGCGGCTGCGATCCGGTTGGTTTCGTAGATTGCTGCCTCTGTTGGGCACACACAACACTGACAACAGTCCTTTGTTCATGTACTTTGGTCGAACGATCCATAATTGGTTAAAATGGTTGTCAGAAATGATAATTGACTATCTCTCTCCACACACTTGGTAGACATAGACCATCGCACAATCACTAATAGGGTTTTTAAGGCATTTTGGAAAATTCCGGAGCAACGCCCAACATCCCCACGGCAACCTCTGCCAGCCACCGTGAAGGTGACGCCGAATTGCCTACGCAAAGCTAGCTGTTAAAAGTGAATTCGAGGTAAGACCATTGCTCATCGTAACCTGTTATCTCAACCCTTCCTCCACCCCATGGACAGCTGTCTAGACTGTGTGTACTTACCACTCTTCGCAAAAAATCAGCGTAACCGCGAGTCGAGACCTGATGAGAACTAAAATAATCCTATGCTTGCTACACCGCGTTAAGCATCATTTATGCAGAATATTTCAATCAGTATAATTAGCTACGTAGTATGTTAGAGTGTCTTTAAAGGGCAAAGGTAACAAGAAAGCATATATTTAAAATGCTTCCGAAGCTTCATTAAAAACTTCGTCATGATTTCAGGCCTTTTAACTTCAATTTCAAGTAGAATAAAACAATTCGGTTTTGAGAAAAACTTTTTGTAATCGTGTAAGGCATATATTTTTTTCCCATAGGACTTGACAAGCAGTGGAACAAATGCGTATATATACACATGTTAATTATCGTTGAATTTATTTCTAGATCATGGGTCCATTATCGGTGGCAGAAGGTTGCAGAGATGTCTTCTTAAAAAAAATTATTGTAGACATGGGCATAACATCCTTCCATGTGACGTTCTATGCAGTTAGTTTAACAGAGCCCCATCCACAGTGGATAATACGAAGTCTTTTGGACAGCTGGTCGAGCGTAACCGTAACATGTCATCCACAATTCCATCGTTACCTGACAACATATTTTTTTGTCTTTACGACTTGCGATTATGTTGAGCAGTGGTTGCGGGTTCAAATGTACAAAATGTATGGAAAATGCTTTCAACGCTCGCACACCTCTCTCCGAAGCCCTGATTTAGAAGAAAACGGTTTCCAATAACTTCAATTTATACAGGTTTTTTAACATTCTCTTTACAAAAAGGGACGAAATAAGTTCCTTTATTTACTATATACCGGACACTAAAATCCTGGATTAGAAGTTGGAGGGTTTTGGACACATGAATGGATGGTTGCGCACTGATAAAGGAGCAGGTATAGTGCTGAAAGCGCCTTCACATCATTTTCTCTGACCAATATTCTTACAGTAACATTTCAGTTATCATTTCCAGCAGAAAGATTATGAACATGTCGGTTAATATATTATTCGTTTCGGCGCATATCGTACATAGCGCTGAAATGGCAACAGCACTTGCACCACAACGCCTTGGAAGTTGTGTTCTACCATTCATGAACTGACTTTACTCTTGGCAACCATTATAGGCCAGGGTAATGTTTTTTTAGGATAGGTGTTCTAGTATAAATCTACACCCCAGCATTTAGTCGGCCACAAAAACAACTAAATATACGGAAATGGCCTGATGCAGGGTTTATAGCAGAAGTAGTGCATCGTTCTAATAACCACTCGCTGACCTTTCAATAACCGTCAGGCATATAATTTGTTTACTTTATGTTCGTTTCTGACACGGTGGTAAATAGGCGCCTGCTACTGGAACACAAACCCCGGTAGCGAGAGAGTTTTATCGGGAGCTAATAATGTCCGGTTATGCGCTCATTTAAAAGCTTTCTATTCATAGATGCTAGTATGCGTAGCATGTGCACAAGTGCAGCATTGCCTCTACGTTGGCACTTCATTTAGTCACTAGATCCAAGGAACTGCAGGGATACATGCCAGCATTTAGTCGCAAAAAAGGCCCAGTAACGGAGAGACTGCCTACAAAATTGCCATTTTCGTTTCTGTATTCACGCGATTCTTGGCAATTCCATGGGCATCTGCTTCCAGTATAAATTAAATCACATCTTTTAACACAAGGCTTTACGTTTTAATTTTTACACTGCAGAGAATTGGTTGTGGACAGCAGCCTGCCTTTTAATCGGTTGACAACAAATGATCTATTTGGAAAAATAAAGATGATACCCTGTATGAACCATGACGAGATAACCAACCTCGTAGTGGAAATCCAAGTTAATTTATTTCTTCCAACACCCACATTTCTAGTCCTCAGCAACATGCCAGAGGTCGAAGTAAGGTTATATTCTTCACGTGGGATGAATACAAAGAGAACATAGTCACGATGTCCAATTTTTTTAAAAGTTAGGTCGGTAGAATTTCAGGAAGCTAATAAAGAACGTTAGGAGGAAGTGTCTAGAGTGAAAAAAATGAAATCCATGTCACTTCCGGCAAATAATAGTGGATAAAACTCGGATAGGTTTTCATAGAACAAGATCTAGAATGGGTGTGTTCTCACAAATGAACTCATAAGATCCTTAACTGCCATTCAACCTTCCAGCTATTCCAAGGATTAAGGCATTTCCTTAACCCCTAGCCATTTCATACCACAGTGTAGCTGTCCTTTCACTTACAAAGAGAGGCTGGTTAGGTGCCAGTACCAGAGAAATTAAATTCGCACTTTCAGGAGGGCATCATTAACCAAAGGCGGGAAGCTGTTCGATGAGTCAGCCCTTTCAAAATAGCACTTACGCGATCAGTAAAAGCGCTAAGCATGCATTCTTTGTCTATAAAAAAATAAAGTCATAAAAATTTGAAGAGTACATCTAACCCGACGTGAGCTTAACCAGCCACATTTAATGGGCTCTTCCGTTCTGCTTTGAAGCCTAGTCACTGTAGCTCAGAGAGCCGGAGTAGCCATGGCGATGTCGTTGCTTTATGATCCAAATAGTGGAGATCAAACATTGGACGTGTTGGGGCACCTCTGGCCGATGGTGCAAAATAAGCTGAAAATAGCTACTTCACTATCTTTAGCGACTGGATGTTTCATCGATTGGTAACGTAACTCACTTGGGGCTCACTTGTAAGCCCCACCAGCAGACGCACAGCGGTTAGCATTAAAGGCCGATGAAGATTGTGACAAAGACAATGGAAACTTTCGTAGTCATTTGTGGCTTAGTAACAATCAGCAGCCAGATATACCCAAACCTAGGTGGAACATCGTCCGAGGCTCGAACCCCTGACCTGTAAATTAGAAGCCCAAAGCTCTAACCCACTGTTCAACAAGTTCATTGTTTCCGGTTTAGATTGCGAATATTGAAATAAGCGGTTGGACATTTCACCGATCGTTTCGGGATGCACTCGCTCCGTTCTAGCTTGCGGCTCACTCTCGAATGCCGCCGGCAGCCGCATAGAGCCTAGTACTATAGATAGATGAAAATTGCTGACAAGGACCAGAGAGACTGGAATGGCCATTTCTGTCTTATTAGTCGTCATCATCCAGTATCCTTGTCTTTACTAATAAACGGATTATCGATTATTGAGGTCAGACCAGTGTGTCTATCATTAGTCAACCTGAAAATGCTACCAACTCGGCCTCCAACATTTTTTTCAGTTTGTTTCTCTCAAAGTTTGCTTCATTGTTTAGAAACTTCGTGGGCGGTCACTTAGTAGCAACTCTCATCCTTTAACGGAAGAACAAGATAGGTTTGATGTGCACCCCTACAAGAGCCGACGGCTACGTAGGTACTGTTTGAGCCTAGTTTCTTCTTACTATATGCAACCTATATGATACAGAAAACCGATATTTACGAAAGATTGTCAATTACCCGTAAAAATGCGTCACATAGTGTTCAAAAACTTTGAAATAGCAGTGCAGGACTAAAAGAGAAGTAAAAATATAAAAGAGATATTACAAGTTAGATAAAGCTGTGGCGAATTACCAACATTATCCGAAAATTGGTGAGCGTGCGGGTAAACACATTTTCCAATGACAATGCCAGTGAGACTGGTGGCTGAACAATCGCCCCGCCAACCCTCAACATGGTTGATGAACTTTCCGCAGATGAACTATCCGCATGCAGACTATCAAGAAATTATTGCCGCAAAGGGCAATCATACTCGACGAAGTGGCGTCGCTAATTGTCACAGGTGTGCAGTTGTATAGCAGCTCCGTCCTAAAAATACTGCAACTTCCCGTGTAAGAAGTACTCCTATCTCTGAAGATGGGTTCGAGCTAGAATCCCAAACCTCAAGCGAATAAAGTACTTGTCCCAGTGCTCGCGTCTACTTCTTTTCAATTACTTCCTGGGATTCGCGTTTACCCTTGTAGCAGTATGTGTGTTGCCGACAATAAAAAGCCCAGGTACTCTGCAACTGGTTGTGCGTACCCGTTTTTTATTCAGTCCCTGGTGTTGGTTGGTAGCTTCGCCATTCAAAGAGGGTACTGAGTAGCCACCGTCTCCGTAACTGCCACATCTTCCACTCACTTGCTGGCATTTATTTATTTGCAGCGTTTCGGTTGCTGACTTGAAACGCTCTATAGCCAGACCCGGGAACTAGACTGCACTCCGACAGCATTTATGACGGGTGGGATGATCGATGGAAACTCCCATATCTGTGCTGATGCACCCACGCCTCAACTCTGCACCAAGCTGATTTAGTTCCCTCCCGCGCCTCTGTGTTCAGCCTTACCCTGATCGAGAGCAATAACCCCTCGAAGGCACAAATGTAATAAGCCATCTTAGAGGACCAGACTGAGAAAGGATTATCGGAAGGCAAAATGCATTTATTTCTGTATATTGAAACAGTTTGCAGGCTCCAAAGCCGGCAGAAAACGTGGCATGGGTTGACCGTATACTTCAATGACTGGAAAAAGCACAAATCGACGACTTTGAGTTATGACATCATACAAATACATTACTTCATTTCTACATTGCACAAAATAAGTATGCTCGGGCATACATGCATGTCATCCCATATATATATATTAAGTTGTTACTGTGGACAAATTGGAGAAACGGTGACCGTATTTCTAAGGTGGGAGACTGGTCGTTTGTAAAGCAGGTCATGCGGCAGTGTCGGACTGACTGGGAGGGCTTGCGTAGTGGAGGCTTCAAAGACCGACTGCGTGCCGACACTTGTGGTGCTTGGCGGCTCGCAACTCGCTGAGTGTGCAGCCACAGGCGTGATCAAACCGTTCTCAGGGATGGCTGAGTCATAAATAAGCTGGCTCATGCGGCGTCGCAGCTGCTCAGACTCGGAGACTGCGCCAGGGCTGAGCTGCGTGTTGAGGGTGTATGGGGGTTTCTGGGAGGCCCGGAGTTGCTGAATCTCATGAATTAGCGTTGGTAGCCATGTTTCTAACTTCTTTTCCAGGCTCTGAAGCCGATGCTCAATGGATGAGGCTGCAGCGGACGTGGACGCAGTCATGGGAACAATGGAACTAGATGCAGTGGTCGTGCCCAGGGTGTAGCGTTTGTCCTTGAGGGCGAAGCTCTGCACGAGGACAAACTGAAGAACAGCCTCGGTTTCCGAATTCCGACTCCAGCGAACATGGCGATGCGAATGAGTAAGCCGTAACACCCGGCGAGAATTTCGAAGTTTCCTATTCCACTTCCGATTAACTATCCTGTGGTAGACCTCAAGATCCTCTCTGGAGTAATCGGGATGTTGACTTTCCAGGTCGTCGAGGTGGTCGCCTGTAGGTCGACCAATCACAGAGGGGGACCGTTTGAGGCTATTACGGCCCTGACAACTGATAAGACAGGCAGCCTGTTGACAATAGCAGCCGAACACCTCAAAGAGGATGGAAAGTATATTTAGGGGTGGTGGACAGGCTGACTTGTCCTGGTACTCCTTTACCATCTGGTATCGATCCGCCAACCAGTGGGCCGTTGACTGCTGTCCTATCCGGGAAACGGTGTTACTGAAAAGCGCAATCAGTAGATTGATCAAGATCAAGTTTACGATACCCGTGTAGACTATGAGTCCAAAGAGGATGACGAGTTTGCTGCCAAGGGGATTTCCACACACATCTTTGTCACTACATTCTGCTTCCTCTAGAGCAACACTGACCTCAAAAATAGAGTAAAAAGCCCGTGATATCACCTTCTCTATGGTAAGAGCGAATGGAAACTGGTCCATGGAATACGTTCCGTTGTCTTCATATTTTCTGTAAAATGAATTGGGGTACAAGAGACCCTGGAAGGAGACACCGTAGGACAATATAAATATGGCAAAGACAATGAGAAGTGGAATGAGGTCCTTTCGTAACATATCGGCCATCATCTTGAGTCGCGGACCAATGATGGGCGAAATGGAGGTTATGAAAAGCGTTCTCATACAAAAGAGGTGCAGGCCGAACAGATAAAAGACACGTGCTACATAGAATGATGGTTCTTGGACCTCATCCAGCGGCGAGGCCCGGTCGTCCATTTTGTGTATCCTGATACCAAATCCAGTCAGCGTGGAAATTACAGCAGTAATTTCAATAAAGTTCCAGCTGTCTCGCAGGTAGCTTCTGAACTCTCCCCGGAGGGCTTCGATTATCATCTGTCGGACTTCCTCAATAAAGTAGCCCGCCACATATACAACCGACAAGTATTCTGTGATATGAACTTGAAAATGAAACCGGTAGAGAAGAACCAACGTGAAGACAATGAGAAAGAGGATGTGAAAAATGGAGTGAAAGAAGAATTTCACTTCAGGAGAGGTGTATATAGCCTTGATGAAGGACAGTCGGGGCCAGCCGTTCCAACCGTACTGCGAAGCCAGACGATCGAAAATCGTTAGCGGGCGTCGGTTTATACGATTCAGCATTGCAGAACTGTGATTTTTCGGATTTGTTGCCGTGTAACTGTGTCCAATGCGCCGCCGTCTGCGGGGCGACATCAACTCTAAGGGCGTCTTCTTGGTGCAGTGATTCCTCGCAGCGGAGGACGGTTGCCAGCTCTCGATGACCTTGGTAGCCGAACTGATGTCGCCCGGTTCAGCCGGGGAGTCTGGACCAACTGTGTAGGTGGCTGCCTCGGCGATGAACTCAGCCAGGGCCTTGGCACGCTCTCGTCGAGCCCGCCGCTCCAGATGGACCAACGCGATTAGTGGGCAGAAGCGCGAGGTCCAGCTGACCCAATTAGGCAGATGGGCCAGCACGCCACGCCAACGTTCATCCAGCACCCGCTGACAGATGGGCAAACTGAGAAGGTTAGTGCACTTCGCCTGAGCGAAGAGATCTATGAGAGAAAGGTCTCCGCAGATGCACAGGGGCACGTTGAGCATGCTGCGACAGATCTCCTTTTCAGGAGTGTTGTCCTTCAGTGACACGAGGGTCAAGACGTCGACGGCGATGGCCTCCACGTGGCTGGCGAATTGTTGCAGTTCACTGCGTACCTGTGGAGGAGGAAAAGTAAGCAAACAGTTTCTGCCTCATTTTTTTGAGAGCGATAGAGAAACACGAGTTCTAAACAACGGACTGGGATTTGTTTACTTCTTGAAAAATCGTGGTTTGCTTACACTTCTGAACCGCAGAGACTATAAAGCAAAGGCATTTTAATCAGTGGCTTGATTTTCAGTTATTGTGGGCCAATTCGCGTCTTGGAACCCAGCCTCTACCCGCATGGGAAATCAGACAATAGGTAATTTTTAAAAGTTTACTTTCACACTTACCTAAGGCAAGAGCTTCTGCTTAGGAAACACTTGCTCGTTAGTTTATTCAGGGAATAAAGGAGGAGGAGCTGCCTCACCCGCTTAAAATAGGTGGGCTTACGGTAAATTTCAGGAAGGATACATGTACCCATGTCTTAACGCAAACAACAACCCTAACATAAAACTAAACTGTTGGCTAATCTTAAACCTACTCCTAACCTAAACTTAAACCTTAAACACGATAAAAACCTAAACTTGTAGCCGAAGTAGTACCCTAACCCTAACTCTCTCCTTACCTCAACATTTAACCTAACCCTAAACTTGAGCCAAACACTCACCTTAATCCTAAACATAAGTTCATTGGAATTCGGTGCAACCCACTTGTATTGTGGGTGGTTACCATTCCCGTGTCCGGTTTAGGCGACCATACAAGGCATCCTTGTCACAGAGTGTTCCCCTTTTGCCTTTTCGGTAGTGGCATAAAGACAGGCGATAAAGACTCGATACTTGCTACTGACAAATATAAGTAAGACTACAATGGCTTGTAATATCTACGAATTGGACTGTGGTCTACTTGGTGACTGAAGTGTGCGCTGTTCTGTTCTAACCATGGGTTCACACTTCAGAAGGGAGAAAAATTAAAATTCGCATTCGACTGGAGCACATTAATCTGCCCGGTTAGAAGACTATACTTTGTCTTGAAGGTGTGATGAAGATGCCTTGCAGGTAGGCGAATTGGAAGTTAGCAAACGATAAAGAGCTTATAAGGGAAACGATCAGAATGGTTTAGGTGGCCGTTTCTGTTTGAGCTACGGTTTTCAGTTTTCTGTCCCCCCTACTTTGTACTGTAAATAGCTGAGAAGTTAGTTTCAATTCAAAGCATAAAGACGAATGCTGTTCAATAAGTCAGCCAGATCCGAGAGCTTTAGCTCGTCACGACAACTCAGGGGCAAAGCATGCGACTTAACTCGAAACGGAGAAGCATTGTGCCCTATTAGTAGCGTGCTCTGGATTCAACTCTCAAGAATGGGGCTGATATGTGTTTAAACGAAAAAGGGAAAGGAAATAGCACTTGGTCTGATACTTCCCTTCTCCACATCGGCGAAAATTAGCATTCAACGAATTCTGGCGAAAATAAACGAGCATCAAGTTCTTGATTCCCAGAGCTCAGCGTCTTATCGAATAACAACTAAATCGCCGGTCGAATTGTTTACGACATGGGCTAAAGATTAGTTAGCTAGGCATATAATCGACCAAAATCTCGGACCCAAAACATATGCAAACTGCCCAGATTGACCACTGACGAGGTTCATCCTACAAAACGAGCAGTTTCCTCTGGGAGTGTGGAGTCTGCTGCACGTTTTTTATGAAGGAATGGAGGTAGAATTCCATCGGGCGCCGCAGAGACTACATCCACGATTTGGTTCCCGCTAACCGTTCAAGCGGCGTGAATCCTATGCTTGAGCTCGAGGATAAATCTCCTCTCGAGAGCTTGTATTTATCATGTTGTGGGCCAAAAATACACTGAAACTAATAAATTAATAAAAGTCTTATCTTATCTCTTACCGACTGTGTTAGCGACACGCTCGATTTTGGCGGATCGACTACAGGACACCCTCATTCCGTTGTGTCCTGCAGCTCACTCTCAAGCCCCACCAGTAGCCACACAGTGGCCAGTAGTATAGATAGATGAACGTTGTTGGAAAAGACAAGAGACTGAAATAACCAGCCGTACTGAACCCCAGGTGGTTCACCACCCAAGGCTCTAACGCCGACCTGTTGATTAGAAGTTCATGGATCGTGTAACACCTAGAGTTTTGGTATAGCTGGCTGATGACGTTCAATAAACCTGAAACGGCCATTCCAGTCTCCCCTGTCCTTGCGTGCTATGGTAACTCCAGACTTTGTCATCTCGCGAAGGAGAAGCAGGAATGGTAGCAAGGAGACCACCCTATTCAAACAAACACTGTGCTGACAACTACTTAACAGGTTTCATGCCTGAGGTTGGGGGTACAGTAATGATCACTAACGATGCCCGTCTTGCGCATCCCGTTTGGCTGGCTTCTTGGGTGAGGTGGCGGTCACGGAACATTTCATAAACCATTGACTGAACACTGACGCCTGGACAAGGCCTTGCTGACCAGAAAATGTACGAGTGATTGGTGGGCCATATCATGTTGTAGAACACGCTGGAGGTCGGTGGTTAGCTGGACCGCGCACACGAGTCCTCTGAAGGGTTGGGTTTCTCCTGTGAAATTCTCTTGCCGTTCAATAAAACTACACCCAAAACTACAACCCCCGGTGGTCTAAACCTTGTTTTAATTTCCATCCTAAATACATGGCTGAAACCGTGGTCATCGCACCTGAGAGATTGGGTATATGCAACCTGGAGAGTCTGAGCATGCGTACAGGTCATCACCACGCAGTGGGGGATCGACTTTAATTTCCTCCTTTCCACCGCCCCGCCCCCCTGAGGTTGGAAGGGGGCAGAGGCAGGCACCGAAAAATGTGAATGTGAAAACCCGGAAGCAATACAGATCCAAGGGAGGAAGTGAGAGGCACTGACCGAGGTCAGTTTGGGCTTGTGTGTGTGTGTGTGTGTGTGTGTGTGTGCAAAGGCGGTAAAAGCCGTAACCACAGCCGGGTCAAGCCCAGTTTTTACAGGCCTGTCTGCACCGGCGCACTTCCTCTCGTTCGAGGAGGACACCGTTCACACGTCGCACGAACGTGTCCGGCGGAGGACCACGCGGTTTATTAGTGCACAGAGAGAGCGAGATCTGGTCGGTCAAGACGATTCACGCGCACAGCAGCCATCTCAGCAGCACAAGTGCGCACAGTGGGAGCAAAATCATGGGTTGGATGTTGACTAACGAACTTTGCCTGCCCTGGAAAGAAATACGGCTACGACGACAATGACTGCAAGTGTTGGGTAACTAATACGGCTATCGCGCCGTCTACATTGGCACCGCCATAGCATGACAACCTCACTGATGCTCGTGCTAGAAAATAAAATGGCCAGAAAGCAGCGAAAGAGGAAGTCTAAGTATTTGTCAGCCTCAATTTTGAAAGTTAGTTCGCACCTGCATTGCCATGTCTGTTCATTGCTGAGTATTTAGAGGAAATAGACACGACCTTTCGAACTTCTTATTGAGAATACGCAAACTGGAAGTTTTGGCAACAATTAATAATAAGTACAACGTCCAGCGGGGTCAAACGTTGTTCGTTGTATTTGAGAAAGCGAGGTTTGATCAATAGTATTGTTTTACCTGTTACTGTAGCATGAATGTGGCATGATTCGGATTAAAGTTTCTTGCAGTGCAGTTCTACAGCCAGCCAGAATATTATTGATTTTACGAAACAGGGTGAACTAACAGAAAGGGGGGGATTGTTAACGTTCCTTGCTTGTTACCCAAACTGTGCCAACAAATGGCCACCAAAAAGGCAAGTCCGATAAAAGCGAAAATGCGAGTCACAGGAGGTATCTGAGAAGAATTAGATGCAATCTCTGGAACAATAGCTTTATTCGCCTGGTTTTTCGGATTCCAACTCGAAGCCACCATCAGAGACAGTATCAGATACGGGTAATTCGTACACACAGGGAGTTGCAGCATTTATAGGATGCCTTCGCTATGCTACTCCACGCCTACGGCAATTCACGGCTCCCCTTCATCGATGACGACTACGCTCTGGTGCGTTACTTGTTTGATGGCCGGCATGCGGGTCGTTATCTGCTGAAATTTCGCCCCCTCATGTTGGAGGGTGGCGTGATGATTGCTCAGTCATCTGGCTCACAGGCACTGGCGGTGGAAAATTAGTTCGCCTGAGCACTCTCCGAGTGGCTGACTGCTCTGGCCAAACTGAGTCTCAACACCGAATATGGGTTGGGTAGGCCATCGCACTTGTTGATAGACTGGGGGCCTGTAAACCATGATTTAAGCAACTCGTGGCTCACGCGATTACAGCCTCTTGCGAGAATTTTGACGTCGTGGAAACTTGAATTTGTGGCCGGTTTTCGCCGAATGGGCCGCACTTCAGAATTGGCGTCATTTCGCCGCACTGCTGCCACGTGTTCGGCAATTCGCGTACGAAGACTGCTTAGCCTTCTACTCATGCCACTGCCGTCGCCTTTTTTTCTCAAACATACAGGGATACTCACAGTAATACAATTATTAGTGTGAAAAACCACCCCCCCCCTGGAGATTGTAAGAGCCTTATTAAGTGCTCTAGCGATTCAGCATTTGATGGAGCAGTAGAAAAGCTGTAGTCATTAGGGCCCTTTTGATATGCTGGTTGAGTACTGGGGTTTATTTCTCAACCTCGACACCAAACGTACGAAGGAGTGTACTTGATATCTGTCTTTCCTTTGTCCTTGTACCCTTTACCTGTTTTGTTTGAAGTTCAAAACAGTTGGATGGAGGCACAGGAGTCTGAACGTGAGGGTTTGCTAAAGTGGTGACTTCAAAGGGGTCGAATCTGCTTTAGCAGGGACTGCACAGTGACCTGTGTGATTCACGAAACCGGGTACGTGGGGCTGATGCACGCTAATTAAATCTCCCGAGGGCACTGAAAGCTCCATCTTCATGAGTCTACGAAATGGGGCAAAAACACGAAAGGGCCCTGAGCGGAGATCTTACACAGAAGGTTTTCACCAGAAATCCACTTTTACCTAGCTTTAATTATCAAGGATTTCGTTAACAAGGCTGTTTGTTGTCTCATTCGTGCCTTAATGGTTGTTATTTTAATCCCTCTGTTTACTTATGGAAATTAATGTAGGCTAATCTGTCAACGCATCAACATGAGGATGTAGGGAGAATTACGGACAACGGGAGGGGCCTCGCCTTTCAAACATTTACGTCGAATTTCGTGGACATGGGACATCATGTTGACAGGACCCTCCCTATTTGACCTCAGAGTGTGAGGGTCAGAATTTTTCAGCCGACCTAGGGAAGTTTCATTTGCGCAGTCTAACGGATTACCAGCGAGACCGTCAATGGGAGCGGCAGATCAACTAACTTTCGAATTTAGGAATCAGCAGTGAACGAGGGCAGCACTGCCTGAAATTCGGACTTAACGTCACACTGTAGGTCACGGCTGTAGGTTACCGTCTCCACAGCTCCCTTGACCTAACACCTTATCAGTGTTATCGAATGGGAGAGAGAGAGAGTAATGGGGACCTGGAAAGACCGTAAGACACAAAATATAAACAAACAACATTTAGGTTTCTTCGCCGTTCACCGAACAGTTGGTTGGTCATTCGTTAAAAACAGACTCCTTGAAGTGACAGGGCTGCGTGTCATAGAAAACGGCCGCATAAGAATATTTTCAAAATCTCTTTCTAGTTTTCCCACAGTACATGGCTGGGGGCCCAGTGAAGTACACACATGAGGTAAAAATCATCGGTACTACCTCCATGAGGCCATCAATTTGCCTCTTTTAAATATCCTGTATACAGTGATCCTTCTCACGAATGGAAAGAAATATGAGAATTTCAGGTTCTCGATGCAAAAAAGATGAAGGCATATTAGCCTTAGCAGCCTATATGAGACTGGATATTCAGGTTAATACGCCTAGTGTCCGAGTGATCATGCCTCCATATTCTTGTAAAATCCTCCTCTTGATCGAAAATTCTATTACATAGGGCTAGTAAACAGATGCCCTCCGTACCGGATGGACGTTCGCTCACCAGAGAAAGAGTGAATCACCTAATTTACTTTGATATCAATATACCACAGGGAATTTCGGAAACAAATCCAGAGCGAGTTCAGGTGAAGAGGGGAGAAAACGCTCAGTATTTCAAGCATTTCTCTTTGAGTAAGTGCTCCCCATGGGGATTAGGAGCTGAAATCTAAGACGCAAAAGTGAGAAGTGCATCTGCGAAAAAATCTTCCTCCTTCATGACCGGATGTATTGTTAAACGACTTGACTTTTGATGTTATTGAAAAGCTCTTGCTACGGCAAGCCTTGAACAACTAAGATAACTCAAGCAGACTTCCTCAGTTCGCCCTTCCTACCCCAAGATGCATACTGATTTGTAAAGTCATAAATGCTACCAGCTAGAAAGAGACTTTGGGTAGATTTGTGAACAGTTCACCTGACCAAACGCCCTACTAATCAAGTTAGCCTGGTAGTCAGCCGGTGGATTCTAGATTGATTGCTTAGGTGGCTAGCTAACTGTATTAGAATTTGTGAATACCATAAAGTGCAGTAAGCTCGGTGGTTTACTTGAATCCAGTGTGGTCAAACTTATGGTTCCAGGTGGGGGCCCGTAGCTCAGGTGGATTGAGCGTTAGCTTTACTAAAGCCATTCCCTTGCTGTTATAGGTTCGAATCCCACCGAGGCCACCGAGATTTTCACAAGCGGGTCAAATAATCTGTACCCGATATTTTATTTCCACTACAGCAATATACATTGGCATGCAGTTGAGGCTGGGTTAAGTGTCTACTTTTACTGCTTCCATAAACCATCAGAGTGGACTCAAAATGCCCATCAGCAATAGGGAAAAGTGTGCAAAGAATAGACAGCGACTACGGATTATCCCCAGTCACTGTAAGCCCAATTCACAGAACCTGAAAGCCAATGCTTGCCAATGCTCATCCCGATGTTAGGACTACCGAAGTTGTTGTTATGCGCGTATGCTAAATTTAACTCTAAACCTCATCCAAACACCAACCATCGTAACCTTTATGCTAACACGAACCATGATCCTAGCCTTAACTCGTAACTCTAACGTTTTGGGAACTTCACAAGGAGGTACGTATAATCCTGTTCTGTCCATTTTGGGAAATAATGCAAGAAAAAAATATCGGTCTTATTTATTGGTGGCATGAAGAAAGCTGTAACATACCATTTCTGCCTATGGCTCAGAAACTGTGTAATCTGGAGGAAATGGTGAACATCAGCCTACCCGTACGAATTCTACCTCACCTTATGTCGATCAAATTTGATAAAGATATGCTGAGGAGTAGAGACAAAACAAGCATTCAATGGACACCAAACGTTTTCACTATTGGCGGAGGTTCAAACCAAAATCCCTGCTTGACGCCCAGAAAGCTTACATAAGGGGGAGGAGAAGCTGACCCCCTTTATTCATCAGAAAACTGTGTAAATTACTATTCTATCCTGCTCAAACTAGAAGTTTGCAGGAAAGATAGACAGCTTCCACAGGTTTGTTTAGGCAAGGTGCTTGCACATCAGAATGAAGTAATCTTAAGTGATAGGGTTCAAGTTAAATTCCCTTTTTTCTCAGATATACTTCGTTGGAACCACCAGTTGACGCCTGCATTGCGGCTTTCAAAAATATGGGTTGTGTTGAGCTTGCATTCAGACGCGGATATAAATCATTAGTTTTCTCATATGTGAACCTGAAGCGGGTTTTACCAATGACCGGATATTTGCAGAAAACAATGCGCGGCAAACACACGGCTGAAAATGACGAACCCCACCTCTTCCCATTTCTTCGCTCTGTCTATTTGGGCAGGTTAAGTAAAATAATGCGCACTTTCTTTACTGCCCATTAGAGTCTGTAATATTTCCAGTAACTAGAAAAAATTTCTAAGTTCACCAAGCTATGGGGAGTGAAGAAAAAATCAAACAGCCAGAAAGCACCTGCGTCGGATGGAGCCGAAACGTTGACCTGCCGATTTCGCGTAGGCTGCGTGCGAATTTCGCGTCTCTGTGCTGTTCCGCCTTCTCGAAATCACACTTACTACTAAATACTCAGACTAAGTGGCGTTTTCTATTGAGTTGCAAGGTAAACTTTGAGTACGCCGAAGACATTCACCTGTGTTACTTGGTGTGTGACAACGTGGTGTGGTCGGTTCGATCGCGCCCAGTGACCCGTGCGTTCTGTTTGTCTAAATTTTCTCATTTTCCGCAGGATATTACTATTAAAAAACGTGATATTTT
Source organism: Schistocephalus solidus (assembly GCA_017591395.1). Classification (NCBI taxonomy): domain Eukaryota; kingdom Metazoa; phylum Platyhelminthes; class Cestoda; order Diphyllobothriidea; family Diphyllobothriidae; genus Schistocephalus; species Schistocephalus solidus. The sequence continues at coordinate 61,568 of WEDG01000625.1, read as the reverse complement.
ACATTCACGCGCTTTTGAAAGTGCGAGGCATACAGGAGTATACGCGTAACAGAGCAAAACAAAATAACCGCAACACATCCCTAGAAGAGGTGCGAATCATGGGCGACGTGGAAGGCGCCACAGGGTCGTTCTCGTAGTTACACCTATAGAAACTTTGTGACATGCAGGTCTACACTCCCCGTTCAGGATCAAATAATTTGTGACTGCCATCTATACTACTTATTTCGGGAATGACAGGTGTTCAAGATGCACCACAGCCTTCAAGCTCCGAGATCATTCAGTCTATAGTCGGGTATGACAGACAAAACCAAAGAAGGTTTTCCAGACAACATATCAGGATTGCATCTGGTGAAGTTAATTGAAACCCTGCAGCTATATCAGTAGAAGGATATACTACGAGAAACCAGAAAAATACTTTCGGGCAATATACTAGCAGCCATGTATGGCGGCCTAAACAGGATACGGGAAAAGGAACCGCAAACAATACCTGTGGCTTTGCGCTAAATTCAAAGGAAATTATGTTTAAGATATGCGACTATTTACCCTTCCTGAAATTTATCGCAAGGACATCTATTTTAAGCGGGCAAGGTGGTTCCCATTCTCGTGTGCTGTTTAGGCGGCCACACAAGGCATCACTACATACTAGCTGGTCAAACGCATCCACTCATAGCAAGCATCTATTTGGAAAGCCAGATAAAAAGTTAAAAAAGGAAACATGTTTTATTTGCTGGTCTTTCTACGTGCAGGATTTCTCAGAAGTGGAAAATTTGAGTGAACATTTTGCCAATGGTTCTATCTGCTGAAAAACATACCGAATATCCCACCATGGCTCACCAGCGAGTCTTCAGGAAACATGTACACCAGGCGGAAGCAGTTATTTGTTGCCGAATTACAGCCAGCAGTATCATACTCCGGAAGTTAAACTCGAACTGCGTGTGGATAATTGCACGTGCCATGAAGGAGCACCAATTTACTTGCTCTCAGAACGCACAAGTCCTTCTACCAGTCAAGTGCATATTCGAAAAGAACCACGCTGCTGCAATTAAGGATCCATGGTCGAACAAAATTTTCAACCGCCACCTTAACCGGGCTCCCAAGACTTGTTGATTTATTTATGGAAAATTGATTATGAAATATTAAAAGAGTTAAGTTTTAGTGTACAGACTCTATCAACTAATAAACCAATGCTAGGGTGTTTCGGGAAACATGAACATGGCATGCGACTGGGTCAGTGGGAGGCACTCGATTTTTGATAGTCTAAATTCTCCGTGTTATATCCCTTTGCAGTTTCAAAAAAGGTGAGAGTAGAGGAAAACAAAAAGCCTGTGGAGTTTGTATGCGTGAAGATCAAATGTAATTGGTGAATCTGAGTGTGCCGGTTTTAGACCTGTCAAGTTTTTGAGTCTAGCTTACGTTGTTGATCAGGTCCCTGCTTATACTTTCGGCGCTGGTTCCTCCCGCTATCAATTTGATGCTTAGTGTAGATCCGACAGCAGACTTGGCGTGAGGTCAAGCGTGAAGTTTGATGACACTGGCATTTTTAAGTAAATCGACAATGGAGCAATCTTTCTGGAACGACACGGCTACCAATGTTGGTCCATAGTAGCAAACGTCTGCATAAAACATAAGTTCGTTAAGTAGGGATCATATTTACCCTGCAAGGTTCACGTTCCGCCCTCACAAGCCGCTGAATATTTTTGTGGTATGAGCCTGAGGCAATGATCCACCCTGACATGTACTCTTTGAAATCAAAGCATGTGTGTGTCCCTCAGTTGCTGTCAGGGAGAAAAATAATCTTTAAGTCGTCGGCAGCTATAGACAATATTCAGTATTGTGGGCGAGTGCTCATCGATCAAGGCGCGGTCATCCTGCTGCGACTAGGAGCTGAATCTGCAGCACTAGCATCCAGTCAATTGCGACAAGTATTTATGCAGAAAAGAGACATTATCTATCAATAAACTTCGGGTTCCAGCGATCGCTTCTTCTTCTTCTTCGTCTTCATCGTTTGAACAAGGGAGACCCAGATGACCATTTTTCGCTTATTAGCTACTGATAGAAGCAAAGAGACGAGTTCCAGGAACCAGTTCAGAAAAAGGAAATGCGATCCCTTGCCCACTAAATTTATTTGTGTAACATTTCTGTGCTGAGTCTTTGCCTAGGCAAATTAATTAATCACGTGGGCAGGGGCTGGTCCATTAAAAGTTGTAGTGACAGTAAACCGAACTGCGGCGTCGTCATTACGCCAAGAATCGAGACAGGTTGTGGAATTGCAGCAATTACCAATTTGGGCGTGGGCAGACGAGCCACCATCACATCAAATACGAAAACCAGTGCTGAACTCAAGAACCACTAATTATAGCATGCGTGTGGCTGTTGGGCCACTGCCTGCTATAAATACTGAATTCCTTGCTGTTTTGCTACCCATATCTGCGGCCATCTCTGACATTGAGTTAGAGTTAGCAGCCGAAACGTCATGCCATCGATCCTATGTTATAATAATAAATAGGATCTTCAATGGCAATGTTTATTACCCTAGAACATACTAAACTAACCACCGTCAGTCAGCCTTACCAACGCCCAGATTTGCAGGAAACGAAAGCATTGGCTTAATGATTTCAGATGTTCAAGGAGCGCGGATTCAAAGCCCAATACCGCGCAGGCAAAACTGGGGGAAGGTGTGACTGGCTGAGGATGACTATTAAACCAGAAAGGGTCACTCCAACTTCCACAACCCATGTCAATTCTTACCGTACTGTATGATTGCTTGTCACCTTGCGAATGCTTGTGGGTGTTCTTGACTAAGCCAAACGGGAATAGTATGTCCAGCAGCCTGATCGGCGAATGTACCTACACTCCACTCTTGTGTACCTCATTTTCTGAGACTGTCAGTCATTCCGCTGTGTCTCTGTTGGCGCGCGTATTGAAAGTATTGATTGCATTTGGCCATAGTATTAGCTGTCAGATACCGTATTGGAGACGTGATTGAAACTCTCGGTGCTGTCCACGGGGTGGTGATGCCACCTGCCTTCAGCGACTTCGCTTTTCAACAAGTGGTTTATTCGGGTTAAAACTTCACTTTGTGCGTCACGAACTGGCCATCGTGTTAAGGTGGCATTCGCCCGGAATGTATCACCTGTTTACATGTATATGTTGGTTGAAGTTTTAAGAAATTTTCATCCAAATTTTCGTAACCAGTTACTAAGTAAATGGATCAGCTATGTACGTGGGAGAAAATTAAAGAATGGAGGCGTGGGTTATTTTTCATCTGAATAATTAAAGATTGTGAAGGAGATAATAAACAGCTTTTCGAGTGCTATTTGCTTTTCATACTTTTCGTACATAGAATATCTCCTTTCGGACTGAAAGCTGCCTCCCTATGTTAGTGAAGAATGAGGGAAGAGTTAGTGACTAGAAAAAAATACCAAGTAAAATAATGAGATGCGTACTCCAGGCGACATGAATTGAGTGAACTCTGAGTTATGAGTAGCAGATTATGAGAGAGGTTAGAGAGAGATTTTGAAAGCACGGTGCTTTACGTAGGTGAGTCTCTTAACCACAAAATTTCCTCTCCAGAGCACAATTAGGCTAGCCCTTTTAGTCAAGAGGAGGACACGATGTGATGGCTAGAAAAGATGCAGGTGCGCCTTGAGGGACTCCGAGGTAGGGCAACTGATGCGGCCTCATCTAGGTGTGGAAGTTCACTGATTTCCATAGATTGCGGTAAAAAAATACTATTCTACTAAAACATGCAACATACCTAAAGGGATCTGGGGATTTGAATTGTGTAGTTGGCAACATTTTGAGAAATGGACTGAACTAGAAGCAGATTGTGGTGCCTTATTGACAATGACCAGTACAGTTATTTACAATTTCTTACAGCACAGGTAAGTCTTTCTCCCTTCAATTTTTCACGCAGTCCCGCTATTTTGAAGTATTTTTTTACAAGAAAGGTGGAATTAAAACTCCATGGATTTGAAGAGTCCATAAACCTCTTTTGAATAAAAAGGGAGGAGAAGGATGGAGAAGAAAATTCGCAATCACCCATAAAAGTCGTCTTATGTATCGCCAAGCCTGTCACACTGACTGCGCTGTGCCATATCATCCGTACGAGGTGATCGGACAGACAAAATAAAAATATTTTCGACCTCTCCACTACCTTAAATGTCCAGATCTTATATTTTCGTTTCTGTTCCTACTACGCCTGCTTCAGCTTGCATTAATGGCCCCAGTCATGCAATAGTATTTTATGTGTCGTGTCCGATGGCGGCCACCCCGATCTGTCAGTTATTACTCACACCTTAGTTGGATTCAAGGAAAGACGACTATCACAGCAATGACCACCTGTCTACCTGCCCTCTCACCCATTTTCATCCTGATTCGGGCAAAAAATCGAGTTCAGACGGCTGGAAAGGAGAGGAGGGGTGCGTCTCGGCTGATCTGGTAAGTTATCCCTTTCTGCGCACGAGTCAGTTGTCATTTTACTGACCCATAATTTGCACGCCCCGTTCAGTGCCATCCTTTTGGATAGCTAAAGGGGGTTCCCATAAAAGGAATCATTAGACATGCGATAGTTTACCAGTACGTCGGTAGAAGTATTGTGAGGAAACAATTATAATATTAACCTCTTTCTGTCCATGCCCCCATGATTTATCGTTCTGCATATAGCACTAAGAATCCAGTGGATGAAATGAGGCACCGTAGCTGATGGGAAATATTTTCCTGGAAAAGGCTGTTGGGTCGAATAATCAAATATAAACGACTCCACCAAGGCGGGACAAGTCACATAACATATTCGCTTACGCCACAGGGTGATAGTTTACAACAAACAACGAATGTCCGTTTGACTGCCACGTTAGATTATTTTAACCGTGTGCTCAACAGCATGGTGGTATAGAGACTGTGACTTTCGCTGTATTATAAGGAGAGTAGACCTGCGCTGCATCTACATCACACTCTGTAGTAGATGCAGTGCAGGCCCGCCTCATTATAAACTCATCCACGCACAAATGACTATCCTGCATTCACTCTGTGAGGCACACAACGGAAGTCGTCTCGTACTACTGTTAAACTGTTTGTTCCTACATGTACAGAAACCCAAATTACCTGAGTTACTCTGTGATATCTCATTGGAAGATAGTTGTTAAACAATTACCATAACAAAAAGCATTCCATCTTTCCTCAGGAGAACCGAATGTGCCCCTTCAGCTGACAGTATTCTAAATGAAGGTCACAGTAATTTGCAACCCTTTGGGAAATTTCGCAGTACATATGCACAAAGGATTACTTTTCTGAAAAGGCCCTCATAAATAAGTTAATGACGGTACTCTCTTATCTGTGCTATTCTTTCCCCCGGGTACAGGTTGAGCACTGGCTCTAAGAGGCTCAACAGCAGTTAGCAGTGTAGCAGGCAGAACTCGCGGAAAAAAATTGTACTCCCACACAAATTAGGTTGGGCAATCAAAAATACTGACAGCCAGACAATAGGCTGAGGTCGTGCGTTTGTTTACAGTGCGATCTCATTAATAGTAACCATTAACACCTTATATGCTACCGCATGCCTGTATAACATTCCTTCTGTGGATCTCCTCACTTCTGAGATCCGCTTTTGCCAACCGCGTCATGATATCTTACTCGTAAATCCATCTGTTCGTTAACAGGCGTAAGTGCTTATGATTGGCTTTAGTGCTATTTCGGTCCATCAGGTGCACCAGCAAAAACCTTGACAACACATGTTTGGTGGGTAAGAGAAAAATAACCCTCTTGGAGAGCCGACACTGATAAAATTGTCGGTAATGGAGCCACTTTCAAGTCATTTTCTATGTTTAAACAAAATTCGGGCTCAAAATTGCAGACATATGGTGTTTTTAACACTCGCTGGCTTCGGTCGTGTATGAAAAATGTCAGCCCGGTATGACTGAGTGTACTTTTGAAAAGGGATCTAAAGTACAGACCATTCTCTAAAACAATTATCCGTGACGCTTAGCTCATTGGCTGCGAAAGCATAAGAAGGAATGTGGCATTGTGGCACTTCACACTGAACGCATACATGCAAAAAGGTCAAAAAGGAAAAATCTAAAATAAGATAGTTCCTTTGGGAAAATAACAAACGGCTTTAAAAATACGTGTTAACAGTCAGAAAACGGCGTTTTTCCGATTTGCCAATTATTTTGGCGTGGTGTTCTTAAAATAAATTTTAGGCCAGTGGGACCTTTAAAACTTGTCTACATACAAAAGTAAGAGAAAACAATTAATTAAAGTGTTAAGTACGTCGCGGAGGTTCTTAGGGAATTATGTTCCTCAAAAGGCTACGGAGTAAGCTGTATCGCATCTTAATCGCTAGAGCCTAGCGCTCTCATGGATATTATTTTCAAGTGAGTCGTCTTATTTACACATGAGGATAGTTTGGGACATTTTATTCACGGTATGAATTGAAACCATTATCCACCAACTTTTACATTCAGACATCAATATCGTCCACCCCGGCTGATACCAAAGTTTTCGAAGACAGTAGATACTCTGGTTGATGAACGCGCACCAATCGTGAAGGGAACTCACTCGTCCCTTTCCGTCTTGGGGACCACATTTGCCGCGGGTTCCAGCCTCGGGTGCTGTACCACCTAGGGTTGAGTATATCTAGCTGATGACGGATAATAAGCCAGAAGTGGATATCCCAGTCTTCATAGTCTTTGTCGGCAATGTTCATCGGCCTATAATACTAGCCACTGTGCGGCTGCTAGCCGGGCTTGAGAGTGAACCCTAAAGCAGGACTGGACGAGTGAGTTCTGTAACCGATCGACGAGTGTCTCTCATCCAGTTTCAATATTTCTCATCTAAACTGGCAAGACAACGAGCCCGTGACCCAGCGAGTAAGAGCGTTATACTTCCACTCTACAGGTTACGGATTAGGACCTTGTGTGGTGCACCACCCGAGGTTGGGTATGGCTGGCTGATAACGGATAATGAACTAGAAATTACCATTATATGCTCCCTTGCCTTAGGAGACAGTTTTAAGTTGTCAGTAGATGCCCCATTGACGCAAAGGTGTCTAAAAATACTCGGACGCCTCATTAACGGCAAGTACCTTACATATAAAGGCCAAAAACCTTACTTGTACAAACAATTGAACCATTTGGTAACACTACTCTTGACCTGGTTATTTTAACTTCGTTGATTTAAATGATTTTTTACCTTTTCCCTCGTTACATTTTTGACTCGATTAGACTGCATTCAACTAACCCCGGCGTTGCTGCATTTACGCGATTCAGACCTCCCAGGTAATACAGGTGATCCTGGTTAAACTTCCAGGAATGGTAGGTTTTGTTCAGTCACTACCTCAGCGCTAACATTAACCTTACCGTTAATTCTAAGCAAAATCCTGCCCTGGTACTTACCCTTATCTCTTGCACATTTTCGCAAAACCACCGGATTAGGTAGGACACCTATTCCTGTGTCTTGCCGGATTTTCTGTAGAGCCTTCTTCACCTGCTGCCTATTCATACAGTGACTGGAAACGGTTGCTTAACCGGCACGGTATGTTCTGGTATCAGTAGCTCCTGTGGCTCATACTTTTTTTAAAAATTAGCATAATTTAGGGGACCCTCGATTGAGCAAGCAGGGTATTCAGAAGCATAACCTAACGATCTTTAAATAAAGTTAACAGCTTACATTTTCCTCAAATTGCAACATTACTGTGATTTTCAGGAAATAATTACAAGTCATTATATAACTCGAGGTTATTGACTAACACCCTGTTTATCTAACAGGCATGGAAGTAAGTGAGATAATTGAGCCTTTCCGGACAAAAATATTCTACCGAGATATTCGTGACTAAAAGTCCTGAACCTGGACTCCCCTTAAGAGGTTGATAGTATGTGAAACATAATCATGTCATTTTTCCCTAATTGATGGAATAGACATACGCCACTGCTAACTTGTGTTTTAACAAGCACCGCATTGGGTATTCCAGTTGACCCAATTAATGGTATCTTGTCTATGCATGCCATCCAAAACTGCATCAACGGGTTTATAAGAATTGTGAATCTAAGTTATTGGACGCACGCCAAGGCAGATTGCAACTCGATCAGACGAACATATGACAAAATGGCTGTTAAGATCGGGAAATGACGTATTCAGGAGTTCAATTACGGAGCACATTTTGGACCTTGGCCATGGGGAAAGATCAAAGGGTTGTGATTAAAGTTCTACTTCAGGCGACAACTGTGCGTCTCCTTCGCTATTCAAAAGTAATGGTAATACTTAGGAAAAAGCTAGAACTATTTGGGCAGTTGGATCCCGTGATCAATTTCGAGGTACTATAGTAAGTTCCGGTGGGGAAATAAACCTTAACCACCCCTCCCCAACATGACCGTAATCACGCTTAACAATGTTTCACTGTAACCCAAATCCGCTTATCTTATTAACTTACTCTATTCCACATCATGCGCACGCACATGCCTGATCAACATTCCATAGTTGTATGTACCTCTGACGTTTGATCCTCTTAAGCCGGTTCCTTTGTGCACCATTACCCTTGTAAATATGCAATGCACATAAGCAACTAAATAAGGTGTTCCAATATTCGCCATACCATTAAATTCAGTATTTTTCGTCAAACCAGTTTTCCGTAAAGTCCTTCGGGGTAACGATATTTTCAAATAGATTAAAGTGTTTGCACTTTCCTCCCGGCATAGACAGAGTGCCGATAAATGAACACACGTTATTCGTCGGACTTCAGTATTCGCATCATGCAGATGATGAGGTCACGACTCAAAATATGTCTGTCACCAGGCCGCGTGTAATATGGCCTGTACTTAAGTCTTCAGGTTGAATTTAATAATTTAGGTCAACTGTGCTAAATAAAAACACTAAGACAGAGCTTGTGACTGGTCAGATTCACCCCATGTTCGGTATTTGTCAAAATAAAGTTGGCCTCAATAATCCGAGAGCTGTAGGTTTATTGCAACGCAAACACAGTATAGGCCTCGGCCTCTGATGACGGACAACTGAGACCGCTTTTGAAAATGCCAAGTCAGCACTATTTCTATTTCAGTGAACGGTTCTTCTTCTTCTTCTTCTTCTTCTTCTTCTTCTTCGTTTTCCTATTATTACTCGTCTTGCCTTTCTTGAAGTTCTGCAGTTACTTTACTCAGAGAAAAAATGTTTTCCGGCTGAACTACAAATAAAGTTTAAAGGACGCAAATTTTAGGGTTGGTCCCAAAATCTATCGGTCGATAGCATTGTAAAAATAGGATCGCGGATCAACATCTAAAAGACTAAAAACGTCGAAAAAACAATGCCACACTTATGCTTTGAGTGGGGATTTAGATCAGGAAACACGGTCACCTAGAGCCAACAAAATATTATAACTGGAGCTAAGTCTGTTCACCGATTCTGAAAAAATACAACTTGCCTAAGTTATAAATATTGACCACTGTAAAACCACAAGAAAGTCTTACCTGTTCTGGAAAGGTGGGTTCCTGGAAAAGTCGCTTCAAAATCAGGACAACCAGTACACAGGCGGGAATCTGATCGAACTGGCGCATTCGCAATAACATCTCAGCTATCCTAAATCGGCCACAAATAACGGCTAGGAAGAGAATGGATGTGTGCAGTGGAGCCAGGATGACCACACCGTCCACGGAGAGCTGCTCAAACACTACAAGACCAGTCAGAGTTCGCAGGATAGTCAAAAAGTCGTGTGTCTTCAGGTTGGTCGCAAAGTTGGTTTGAATGTGCGAGTAGACACCGGTGCCGTTTTCATAGCAGTCAACAAACAACTCCGCTCGCTGACTTGAAGTTAAACCCTGCGATGTCTCAAAATCGGCTGGTGACAGTCGGTTTTGTTTGGCACTATGCATTGCCTTACCGCGCAATTCCCTCTTCTTCTTCATGTAGTCTGGTGCACTGCGGGCCCAGATGAGCGAATCTCTGAAGGTTTCCAGCAACTCCACGTCATCGTTGAGCAGGATCTTGCGCCACACAAGCACGAGGTTGACGCTCTCTGGGACCTTTACTCCGTCCTGCAGTTTCGCCTTACCAAACAGCTTCGACTCTTTTCCATTGTCTGCCAGCCGTCGGATGACTGAACTAAACTGACGAGCTCGTGCATTAGCGGTAATGGCATTGCCTGGAGAACGGAATCGAGCCTCAGTGGGACCACTGGGAACCTCGGAGGACACCTTGTTGTCCTGTTGGGCAGAAAGTTCCTGACGCACAGCGCGGGGTACTACGTCATTGATACGCATAAGCAGTTCCACCATCATCTCTGTTGGCATGATGTCGATGAGGACTTTGGCTCGGCCGGCCTCGTAGGCTAGATCGAGAGCCGTCTTGCCCTGAACCGTGCGCAGCATTGGATCACCGCCGGCCTCCAAGAGGATGGCCATACACTGAGGATAGTCGTTCACCGCCTCCTCAGAGCTGGCACAGTGCAGTGGGGTGCGTCGTGTGTTGTCCAAGTAGTTAGCCGCGGCGGCAACCCTAGCCAAGTCGGCGGGACTTTTACCGCAACTGAAGTGTTGCTCCAGTGTATGAGTATGGCCAGCAGCAGCAGCATCATCATCGTCACCCCCACCAGCACTGACAGTAAGGTTCGATTCGTTCTTATCCTCATCTGACTCATTTAAATCGTTAAGAGCGTCGAGGAAGATAGTGGGAACGAAGCTAGGGCGCAATTGGTGGGAAAGCTGATCAATGAGGTAGGCGAGTACGATTGGGCGACCGAACGTGGCCGCGATGTGAATGGGAAGGCGACCGAGATCATCGTAATCATGTAGATCAGCACCTCTGTGCTCCACCAGATAGCTAAGGGTCAGGAACATGGGAGGTGAAAAAGAAAGGTGAGAGAAATACGAAATCCACCGCAAGGGCAGCAGCAGAGAGTGATTAAAGCGAAACCTGAGGATTTTGGCAGCCACTGCAATCTGTTAATTTATCAACTGAATGCCATTATTTGGAAGGAGCAGGCTCAGAAAACTAAGAATCATAAACATGTGGAATACTTGGTCGATGGTGTGAAGAAGCATGGAATAAGCAAAGGGGTGGGCATAAACAAGTGAATCTAGGGTAAAAGACGAGAGCAACTGATGGGAGCAGCCGCAAATTTTGTACTGAAACATGGAAATCTTCTGATCGGACTGCGTTTTTCAGGCGAGGCCGGAAAATTTACAGAGACGATATGGCCTAAGACTCGTATCCTAGGTCTGGTGTTAAGTAACCCTCAGTAACGCGGGAGGATATCTCTAAGACAAATTAAAATAGCTAACCGAGGGGGATGCTGGTAAAGATGGTGGAACAGTAAGCTACTTGACTCTTGTATGCTTGCTCCATTCAACGAACCGCTCGCAGGGTTCAGGCCTTGAAAGTCAGAGTTTGTCTCCAGACCAATGTTTGTGGCCCATGATCTTCCTGTGTTGTGGGCAATTAGAAGTGTCTATCCTCGTGTTGGAAAGCTGATTTTCATTGGTACTCCAGTCTAGAGACGAGTTTAGAGGGGTGTATTTCCAAATAGTAAGTAATCAAGAAGTGTCACAAGAAATGACGGAGCAACATAAAAATTCAGTTCTGGCATGCTAGCTCTCATCAGTTAGCCGTTTCTCATACCCAGACCATGGAAGCCTGGCAACTAGATTTGGCTGCGTAAGCATGTGTGGCAAGGAAGAGATCTTAAGTACGGTTAATGAACTCCTGTAAGATTTGCCATTTTTCAAAATCTTTAGGGTTATCGTCTTCTTTTCTTGTTCAGAATGTATCGCGGTATTTCTCACTGTTTGTTGTTTTTGTATAATTACAAAGCAGCAATTGGCACCATAAAAAGATTAGCTGTAGATCTTATCAGCAACCTTGGTTTCAATTGTGCAAAGCGAAAAATAAATTTCTTTGATTTCTACCTAAAATGTACATGGAATATTTCTCGCAATTACATTTAAATACTGGTATTTTCTTCGGTACCGGGTTCTTTAAACAGATCCTCTGACCTTCTGTGTGCTCCGTTCTAATATGTATGCACTATTATTTTCTGAACCACTGTCAACAATTAGCTGTTTACTTTCATGAAGGACAATCACTGCCAAGACTGGAACAGTTTTTATGACATTATACGTACTCAGTTCTAAAACTGGTAGAAGGATGAATACTAGGCCTTACCAAGCTCCAACGTGGCGGATGTCTCAAGATATTTAGGCACAGGGGTTTTGGCCTCCACCCACCAGTGACCAACTGATGCAATATTTTTCGAATATGCCTCATAGCCGGGTCCTGTACCACATACCAAAACATAGACATTGAATAGGGGGGAATATTTACTCGCATTCGTTGATGAACGCTAACCGATCGCTAACGGAACTCATTCGTTCAGCTCTTCCTTGAGGCTTGCACTCGAGCCCCGACAGCAGCCACACAGTGACAAGTAGTCGTATAGGCAGATCCATGAGCGTTCATCAACGAATGCAAGTCAATATTCTCGATCTAAGCCAGCAAGACAACAAGCCCAGGGCTCAATGGTTAGAGCAATGGACTTCTGATCAATGGGTCGCATGTTGGATCCTCGGGTGATTCACCAACTAGGTTTGGGTATGACACGCTGACGACGCATAATAAACTGGAAATGGCCATTCCAGTCTCCCTTGTCTTTGCCGGCAATATTTGTCAGGTGGAAATATGTCCGGCTGCCTGACTATAAACGTGAGGTTTCGCGGTTTCGCATACAGCTTGCATATGAATGGCTTTGGTCTGTGAGTAAATTTAATTCTCAAAATTTTTAAATGACAGAATCTCTACTTCCGGTGATCGGGGTCTCAATGTTTCTATGGATATCGAAAGGCAGCAATTCGCAACACAAACTATAGATTGAGATTCCACTTTATCTCGTTTCTTTTTCTGGTGAAAGCTACTGGAAAACAGGAGCTGTCCTCATTTGCCTCCTTGAAGAATAAAATCTGACCGTAATCGATGACTCTATATTCAATAAAAGTGTTAGAATTCACCGGCGGACTACCAAAATCGTTCAGTACTTAACCTGCTCATTGAGGAAAGGCGATCAGTAGAAGACACGCAAATAAATATGAAGGTCTAGAACTATGCTTGATGACCTTTATTTACGCCATTAAGTTGAATCAAGCCTACGAGACTCACACTTGAGTCCCGCAAGCAGCTGTTAATATAGCCGATCACAACTCACGAGGCAATTATTTGTGGCTCAATTTTTAGAGGTTTGAACTTCTAACCAACAGGTTGAGGGTTCGAGCGTCAGTGTTTACCATACATTGGGTTGATTATGGATGGCTGATTACGGACAGTAAACCGACATTGGCCACTTCAGTCTCCCTCGTCTTTGTCGGTGATATTATTCTGGTCATAAACAACGTTGAGAGGTTTGCCATAAGGGATGGGAGAGGGGAACCCACAGGAGGCACGCCGCCCCGCTGGCAAAGTTGAGACTGATCAATCCATCAATAGAACGTGGTAGTGCATCGCGTTGGCCTGATTCTCACTCCATTTGGCATCAAAGACTAGGTGTTGCCGGGCCTCCTTAATTTTTGCCCATTTGAATGCTGTGGATAGCTTTTCCAGTTAAGAAGCATATGATCCAGGAGAGAAAAATCACGCAATGTTGTTCTAGAAAACTCATAAAGTTGAAAATTAGTCTCAGAGTTATGTGGTTCGAATGACATTTTGGCAATCCTTTTATAAGCGGTCACATTTTTAAAGTTTGGTCTGCTTGTACAGTTAACGTTTTTACAAACTTACCGTCTACTTCTAACCTCACTCTATGCATAGACGGCATGTATTTTCTGCTACCTTGTTAAATTTCGTTATTTTATTGTAAGCTTGTGAACCCTGGCTAAGCAAGGGTTTTAGAGGATCGAAAAGAATCGCACAAAATTGTTGCTTGTAGTTAAATAAAGACCTTAACCATCATAATCTCACATGCCATGTGGACATACCTTCAACTTTAACGAATCAGAGCTATTCTGCAGGGCTAATGGAAAGAATACGGCAAGTCTAGTTAAAAGGTGGTTTGCTAAAGGGAACTAAACCGTTATTTTGATCTGAACCCAGTTTACGGTGAACTAAAGTTTAGACCGAACGCGTGGAACTGTATTGAAGAACGGTGCTGCTTGACGGTAGAGTACTTACGTCAGTACCGCTAGTCACAAAAAGTGCTACGTCCTTGCGACCAAACGCGCCGGGGACATTAGTACCGATCGCGCATTCAGTCGTTCATTTTTTGGGCTCAAAATCGTCTATGGGACAAGCGAACTCACACGCGTGATTTGATATGCAGATGGAAAGGGAAGGGCCTTCAATCATAAAATTTGAGTGTGGCAATCTTCATCAGAGAGGTTTGTATAGGCAGAATAACCTAACCGACAGAGAGAAGCAAGACTGGAATGGCAATTACTGGTTTATCAGCCATCATCAATAAACCTTTCCCGACCCCAGGTCTTGCAACTCCTGAGGCTCGAACTCACGGGATGCGCGAGTGACTTCCAAGGCACAACGGGACGCGTATGTCTCTCTACCAGAGCTCTTTATATTGTGATTAAAAGAGCAGAAGGAAACGTACAAACAAGTGGAATTGGACACGCTTATCAAAGACCAATTGCCGTATTACATGTAGCCTTGGGCTTAATTCCATTGGGGATACGGTTAGAGTTGGGGTTAGTGATAGAGTTGAGATGGTTAGGACTGGGGTTACAACAAGTAGCGTCAGGGTAGGGGGTTGCATCTACAAAACGATAATATGCACCATTTGAAATTTAACGCACGGCAACGAGGGTTATCCGTACACTTTTCCAACCACAAGTGGAACACGAATTTGCAATTTAGGCCAACTCTAAGGATGGGAAGGGGATACTTTCCTAAAAGGTTAGCTGCGGTTCTGATTTTATGCACCGACAAAGAGTGGGAGTGTATGCAGAAGTTTTCATGATATTCCCAAACAACTCTTTGGCGCAGAACATGAAAGAAAGCCTGCCTGAACTAGGCTCTCCTGCCACCGGTTACATCCAAGTTACCACTTAAGGGGTGACAGTGACCTCTTTCAAATTGCCATGCCTTGGCGAGTTTAATGCCAGGACTTCCGTGATAAACTAGCCACTGCAGTATTTGATTGTAAGAGCAAAAAATAAGGCCGAGCATTACGTAGGAATATAATTACAGAAAGTTACAGTGAATGGTTAAAAGTCCCAGAATTCCGTATATTTTACGCGTATGTATTTCGAAAAATGAGCAATTTTATGAGGCTAGAATATAATGGTTTAGAAAATATAAAATCCAGTGATGATATTGGAAGATATTTTTGCTTCTTGGCTAGTAAAACATTATTAGACCCGAAACAGGTAAATGTGTGAAGACTTTTGTGCCATAAACGTAGCACCCAGTTAAAGTCGCTAGGGGGAACTTTGCTATACGGCTTCCTTAATTCAAATAATTTTTTCAACCCAGTTCAGAGAAAAAAATTGTTTAACTATTCGATATTTCGTGTTCTTTGTAGGTTTTTAACCGACCTTGGTTGAGTGGTAGGTGAATAGCAAGGACAACGATGATCTGCCGTCATATACAGACGATCAGCTGCCTTCTTGAAAGGCAACATCTTGAGGTTAAGGAATACATTTTCAGCGGTAAGAGCGCTGAGTTCAAGATGATATTAAAAGTGATCCTAGGATTTTGATTTACTGTGAGTGACTCATCTCATGCAAAGTTTACCAGAATTCTGCAATGTATTTATGATTAGGAAGGATCATGTCAGTGGAGTTGTAATATGAAGTATCGTGAAGCCTGAGGTGAGGATAGTGTCAACACGACAGGATTCCGGCTTTTGAGTACGCTTCTTTTCGGTTGTCTGTGAAACCTTAACTTGGTAAAAATGTGTACTTAATTAGTGTTCATTTTTTTCCATTGATTTTCGCTGCCCTTATAAATTTAAATACATATTTAATCAAAATGTAGGGAATAATATTCCTTTCTGTGGTCACTATGTATAAAACCCCACTTCTTCATACTTTATACTCAAAGAAAGGGTACATTTATGTTGTGCCACAACAGTTGTAGTGTAAACGCTTAAGATTTCAAACCTACAAGCTGTATGATTTCTGGGTAACGAAAACCATACATTTCTTCATGACATTAACAAGATACCGTATAGTTTTCACTAAAGTTTGCAATCGCTGTGAACTGCATTTTGTACTTCATAAGGGGGAGTGCTAAAAGGATGGACACGAAGCTAGTTGAAAGGATATTGTACGGTCTAAAAAATCTCATAATTAGACATTGTGTCAAAGCAAAAGATAACCTTCCTTGAAGTACAAAATTTCAAAAAGCAGTGATTGGCTGAGTGTAAGAAAGGATATTTTGTACCTGCTTCATGTATATCCTACAAGGTAGGAGTGACAATCAATGCACAAATGCATAATAATTAAGTAGTTATTTTGACCAAGTATGGTTTTATGCAGGTAACCGAAAAGCCGTGCATTTAAAAGCCCGCATCCCGCTTAACAAATTCTTTACAACCGTAAACGCATTTCAGAATTATGGTTACCTTTGCATAAGTTTAGTCGTCACTCAACGTAGCTGCGGCCAATTATTTAGTTAAAAAGGGGTTAAGATGCCCTCATGCCTCAAAAGATAGTCTGATGGAATAGGTAATGCATCGTCTCTTTCTAATAATTTGATTGGATCAACTAAATGCGAAAAAAATGATTCAATATGTCATGCGCTTGAATCCTGATGAGATCTGACTATATCGTTGTCATAAAAAATATGTTCTTGAATGATGCACAAGGACACCGTAAAAAATTTCACCTGCAAAAAGGCCTCTAGATGTCAGTAAATTAGCATAATACGTATGCTGTCAGCGCTAGGTATTATTATAGGCGCACATTTCGTAACGTTTCTGACCTTTGTTAAACTCCTCGACCAAAAGTTCCTGGAGTTAGCAAAGCAGACATACCAAAATAGTAATCATTCATGGGAAAAACCCACGAAAACACTTAATCCCTGTGCTTGGTTGAGTTAAAACCAAAAAACTTGACTAAGTCAGCTCGAATAATAAAAAACAGACGAGTTCCAGGCCGTTGTTGCGATGTGGTGGGCCCGAATGCTGACATGGGACCTCGAGTAATGATATCACAATATTTTTCCGATATCTTAAGGATATAATTTCCGTGGTCGTTTTTCTTGACTGTGAAGTTGTATTACTTGGTTAAGCAAATCCTAACTGACTGCCCTTGGTTCTTAGCATGGATGCACCTAAGGTTTACGCGTGCTTCTTT
This sequence comes from Schistocephalus solidus, assembly GCA_017591395.1. NCBI lineage: Eukaryota > Metazoa > Platyhelminthes > Cestoda > Diphyllobothriidea > Diphyllobothriidae > Schistocephalus > Schistocephalus solidus. The sequence goes on along the minus strand of WEDG01000625.1, from coordinate 44,295 downwards.
CATCTTTAATTCGAAGGAAAAATTGAACTAACGTATGAATTAAACTGTAAAAATAACGAAATTTTCCAGTAGATGGAACCAAATTTCTAGGCAAGTGCTGTTTACCAAAATAATCTGATTTCAGGAAGGAAGCTTTGCTTTCGGAATCAGCTGTAGGAGCCCACTGGGTGTTCTTTCGAGGTGAACGCTTCCCCGAATCGTACCCTTAGGCCTCTCGCTTGGCAGAAAATCCGATAATGGTGATAATGCTACCTTTGCAATCTCTAGTATATAATTGGTCAACAGCTGAGTTGGGAACAACAAGCCCGCATTTATTTGTGGATCTGCTGTTCCGGCTATTTCATGTGCATTACGACCTTACCGGTTAACATAAGCAATACCATCCGAAGTTCTCAGTTTCCTTGGTCTTCTAATAGATACATTTGCAAAAAAGGACACAGGAATGAACTCAACGTATCTGTCCGCAGAGGTTACTGCAGGTGGAACCTGCCAGTATCTTGAGAGTTACATCCGTTGGTTTATTTGAATTGCAAGCTAACTCATGACATATCGTTTTGAATTATGGCTTTACTGTGAAGTGTGCATAGAAGGCAGCTGGACGATGGACAATCAGTGAAAAAGAAGCGTGTCCGTAAAAGTCACAAAAGACGGAATTAATACTTTTGGGTACATGTACCAACGTCAGGTAGCCGTACTCCCAAGCCGAAGTCTTCCATATCCTAGTATCAATTATTATTTTTATAGATTATTAATCACTCGTTTTGCACCGAGTCTAGGGGCAAACTACTGCTCAGACTAGATTCACGCAAGCTTTTACTTTGTGTCTTGAAATATTCCTGATTGCAACCAAAATCAATGACTATTTTCAGAAACAGACTAAATAAATCAGGTGAGGGGAATGATGACCTCCAAATGATGTCTAACAGTACAGACTATAGTACTAACTTACAAATGAACTTTCTAGTGCCATTTGTGGTCTTTGGATGTTCAATCCTCTTTACAAGTTAGGTCTGATTCAAATGTGTCATGCCCTGTTTTAAGGCCTTAGCATGACTCTTTGGCGTTATAAATATGCATTATAATTATGCGTTATAAATATGCATTTTTCGAATGAATGATAGGTTGCGGTATATTCACCATCAAGGACTAGTGTCACTAGTTCAAAAAATATGGAGGGCTTCTAAAAAAACGGGAATTTTCAAGTGATGTGACAGCATACATGTGCCAAAAGAAAGAATCATAATCTCCAGGACAATCGGGGTATTGATTAGTGGGTTTGGCAAGATTCTGTTTTGTTTGACGCTCGCGGATCCGAATAATATATCACAACAAAAAAGCCCCCTTTTCACGGCCAAAAATTACCACTACTAAAGGCAACCCCTTCATCTACACGCACTGAAAAATTATGCTCCAATTTTTGTCCACTATTTCTAAATACTTTCACGCTCACCTGCAATGAAGGAAATGTACGGAAACAAAGGGAAACCGCCCACCCGTCCACATTGCGCTTAAAATTTTCAAGCACATATAAACTTGGTCAGTCGTTTGCGAATCCATCTTACCATGACGGAAAGTTGGTGTCTGGAGCATCGGCTCAAATTGTTCTTGCCTGTTTCGGCCAAATGCCAGATTATCCTTACGATATCCTACGCACATCACGAGAAACGGAAGTGTGTGCGGCAGATCCCAAGCGAATCCCGTGTCTAATTTCCCGTACTTACAAGCCAATCCTCTTTCGTCGTCCATGTCAAACTAAAATGCGGCTTAAAATTTTGCGAACAGGTGGAGTGAGAGAGATAGAGATAGCTGCATTCTACTAAGGCCGTGAGGGCTAGGATGTAACCCTTCGAACACTTTTATTGGTGAGGTTCGAGAACCCTTATATTTAAATCCGGTTTATGTTTGTATGGGAAGCAGCATGTGTTTTGATCCATCGGGTGCGCCCTCATTCACCTGTAACGACTATGACTTTGGCCTGTAACTGGAGCTTTGTGGGTGTTGGGAGAGAGGGGGAGGTAGATGCTTGACAAGGCTCCCTCAGCAAAAACCAAGTACCAGAGAATTCCACACTGCAGCCTTATGATAGTGGTGGCGATAAGGGTCAAACGTCCTCGAAGGTTTAATTCACTTTCGTTACCTTCGATGACGCCAAAGATGTAGCTAGTCTCGTTAAACTGGATATGCTTTTAAAAGAGATGAGAAATCTATCGATATTGAAGACATTTCCGTCTACGTTAGCGTCTTTCATGTCGTTAGGATATTTAGATGCATCTTAAAAGTATGCAGTGTCAGCTAGTTCGTGAGTGGTCTACATTTCTATGCCAATAGCTAACCATTCTATGATTGGAAGACTTCTATTCAAACCAGGATGAGCCATGCCTGATGGTTTCCCACTACGGTTCCATGCCCAGCTTCAACGTGCCATTGCTCGGAATTATAATTTGAGTAACTGCTTGGTGTTCTAACGCATACTGTCTGAAACGAACTCAAACTTCACCCTGCTTCCTATATTAGTTGATTGTTTTGAGAAGCGCATAGACTATGACAGCACGCTAATGCTCAAAATTTGCAAATATAAAAGTTTAACTTCTACGAATAAAATCTCAGTTTCTAACAGTCAAAATCATCCTAGACATGAAGTAGGCGATCATTAAGTATGGTCTTAGTGGCACGTTTTTGCTTTTTTAAGGGGTTGTACCAGGAACTTAGCACAGTGAGGATAAGGGTGAGCTGTAAAGTGTGCAAAAAACTACCTTCCAATCGGTCTCGCCCTCGAAAAACGGCATGGGACCATAAGACCCATGAACTGACCTCGCAGAAATTTCTTTATGTAAACATAGACAATGCGCCCTCCCAGTAATGCAGTGAAACAACGACCTCTCGTAGACCTTTTGATGTGGAAAGGGCAACGTGTCGGGTGGGCAGGGGGGAGGGCAGTGCTAGGAGGCGGGAGAGAGAGGGAGATTAGGCAGACCAAGGTGGAGGACAAAAACTCGCTGACAGATGCAGCAAACAAGTGGCCTGGTGGGCGGAAGCAGATGACATCTACCAGCTGAATGCGTACTGGGCACCGAATGAACGGTCCACCAGTTGTTCTCCGCTCATACGCACTCCCTGGCTCAGGCTCCCACACTCGGTAGCGGTAAAAAAGTGGGTAGTAGTGGAAAACAGTTAGAAGGGCAGAATCTGTCAATGCCATCATACAGGTTTGTTTGCTTCCTCCTACTGTTCACTAAGCCATGCTCTGGCAAGAAAAGCCTGCTTGGTGGCCATCATCCTGCTTTAGACGCTCAACGAGCAACGGAGACATGAAGAATTGACTTAACATACAACAGGCCACGGAATAAACAGGAACTCCCTTGTCTTTGTCGGTTCCACATTATCGATAAATATATATATGTTGAACCGACAAAGACAAGGGAGACCGTAATGGCCATTTCTGGCTTATTAGCCGTCATCAGCCAGTCATACCAATCCCAAGTGGGGAACACCTGGGATTCGAACCTGCAAAATTTTGGTAATTGAGTCGAACGCTCTACCATTGAGCCACAGGCTCGTTGCTTTGTCAGTTGCGATCGGGAATATGATGATAGTGTGCGGCTTACCGATCTGCTTAAGGAACAATTATGTTTCGTTGTGCCCTGAAACTCAGACAAGAGCCCTCACAGGCGGTCGCATATCAACGTGTAGCATATGTTGATACTGTGGAACCGAAAAAGACAAGGGAGGCCGGAATGGCCATTTCAGGCTTATAAGCTGTCATCAGCCAGTCATACCCAATCCCAAGTGTGGAACACCTAGGATTCGAACCCGCGACCTTTGGTAATTGAGTCGAACGCTCTACCATTGAGCCACAGGCTTGTTGTTTTGTCGGTTGTGATCGGGAATATGATGATAGTGTGCGGCTTACCGATCTGCTTAAGAAACATGCATGTTCCGTTGTGCCCTGGATGACGCTCAAGTCGCTCTTACAGAATTTAGAATTGTTAATCGACTATTCAGGTGCTAACAGTTCAGATAAAGGCAGATTAGCAAGACTGACAAAGACAAGGGAGACTGGAATGACAATTTCTGCCTCATTAGCATTCATCGACCAGTCATAGCCAACCCCAAGGGGGGGCAACATCCAGGGCTCGAACCCGCAACCTGTTGATCAGAAGTCCAACGCTCTTACCATTTAACTACGGACCCGTTGTCTTCCAGCTGATGACGGCTAATGAGCCAGAAATGGCCACTCTTTGTCGTCGGTTTCGTTAATATTTCTTTAGAACTACTAGCCATCATGCGGCTGCTAGTGGGGTTCGAGAGTGTGTCGCAAGGTAGAGCGGAACGAGTGAGCTCCGTTAGCGATCAGTGAGCGTTCGTCAACGAAGTTCAGTTAAAATTAGGCAGCACTTTCAGGGGAAAGGATATGCCTAGGTTTTAAGGAGCAACCAGTAGTGCCTGAGACCACAGCTTGACTCACGTGAATGCAAACAGCAAGATAGTTAGAACCACAAAGTCTGAACTGTAGTACTTGTGTGAGATATATAGGGGGAAGGGGGCTGCTTAATAAGGACTCATTTAAAAGTTGATGGATCCACTCGAGTGGTCGCCAGATGACTGGACCTGATTGCTCGTCAAGGGGCGTGTCGGGTAGGAGCCTCCGCGCGTGTCTGTTTATCAGTTAGCCAAAGTTTCATGTTACTCCAGAGGTTCCCGTTTTTCGACAAAGCCAGAGGAAGTCTGGACTGCTAACCAATAGCAGTTGAGTAACAGTAACCGTTTACAACATGTTTGCTCCAATAAACTACTTTGAGTGAGAGATCCGATTAGTAGTCCACACACAAGCCTGATTCTAAGCATCAAGTAGGTAAACTTCAAATTCCCATACTATCTCTGGAAGGCAATTCCATCGCCATTTGGTTCACCTGATTGAATGCCATGTGATATCACTCTACCGTGACCAAATCAGCGGAAGGATGGTCATATGGAGCTGGCAACACAATCTTTCTCCATCTTTTGGAATGTTGAGATTAGGACATTTTGAACTTAGCATGAAACTTATCATAAATGCAAGAGAATTTCATATGCACGTGAATTACACTGTTCACAAAAAAATGATCGCAGATAAAGTTCCGTTAACAAAACCTGTTGGTAATGCGGGCAAAATGTTTTATGGTTGCCAAGACGATGGCATCTGATTTTTATGGTGTATGTGTCTTTTTGACCGAGCATAGGTTCTTTAAAGGCGTGCTGTCATCGGGAATACCAATTTTGAAACGCACCTGCATATCTTTAAAGGTTAAAGTTGTAGGACTGTCGGATTCTACAAATTTTGGTTTTTCATTGTGAATTTACAAAACTAAACTCAAGATACGTCACACAACTAATATAGCCACATCCTGCATTAACCTGTATTGGAGGAAATTAGGTGACGGCCTGTCTACAATAAAAGTAGATTGTGAAGCAAAAAATTTCTAACTGAAACCTCTTGCACAGTAAGCCCGTGGTCTAACGATAAGAAGTTTTGTTGGAATGTCCAATAAGTAGGATCCATGCATGAAACCGTCGTCCAGAATTTCAGTGTGGTCGTTTGACTACGGCTTACCAACCAAAAATTGGCATTCCACTTTTCCTTGCTTTATTGGTAACTTTCTTAAAACTAATTTTATTGGGAAGAGTGGAATGAGGTCTGCGATTACATGCACAGAAAGCTTGCTGGAAGATATAATTTTTTAACTCAAATATTCTTCGCTCTGTGTTAATGGGGGCTCACCAATCGCCTTGGCGCTCCATCTTGAGTTCCGCCAACAGACGCTCAGCGACTAGTATGTTATAGACAGAAGGAAATTACTGACAAAGAAAATTGTTGATATACCCGATTGCAACCGACAGGATAACAAGCTCGTGGTTCAATGGTTTGGACGTGAGAATTCCTATAAACCGGTCGCGGGCTTGAGGCTCAGGATTTTCAACATCCACGGTTGGGCATGGCTGGCTTATAACGGCAAGTAAACTACAGATGGCCATTTAAATCTCCCTCGTTTTCGATGGTAGTGTCTTTTAGCCTATAGTTGTTATGCTCATTTGGCTATAAGTACTCAAATCTCGTTTACAAATTGGAATTCCGCTGGGGAGGGCAACAGAAAGCCCAACCAAGACGCTGTAGTTAATTGACCTTTTCCATATGTTTTCAATGCAAAAACGTGCTTGAGTGAGGTGGCAAAAACTAATAAGTGTGGGAACTACTTGGCTTTTAAAGGGTGTTTTTCCGGCTACAAGGGGCACATGACATTCCTGGAGGGCTGAATGCGAATGTTTCCTTGGGTATCAGTGCTGGTATGAATTCAGTCACACCCAGACAGTGGATGTCATAAAATAACTGTATTACCCTCATCACGACGCACTAAAAGTCGCAGTATGGAAGGTGGCCAACCGACAGGATACCTCGGGACCTATCCTGTCGGTTGACCTATGTCAGATCCGAACTGCCCTTACAGTAACCTACTACGTCTGGAGTAGGATCCAGGTCGTCAGTGACACACGCAGGCAAGTATCGTCAGGGAGGAACGAGTGCGGTACATACTGCGCAAGACTACCACCGTATAAATTAACTAACGCAAGCGTCACTGGGGCTGCGCCAATTGTGTGTGGCACGCGCTACTTTTATGGAATTACTTTTATGAAATATGTCGCAGCCGTGTATAGCAAGTGTATAAAATACGCACTTGAGAATAAATAGTTGCAAGTGCTAGAAAAGAACTTGCTTCGCTTGACGTTTTGGATTAATGCTCGAATACTGGTAAATTAGGCACTGCCTGGCTGGCTGATGAAGGCTAATAAGCCAGAAATGGTCATTCTTGTCTCCCTTGTCTTTGCCGATAATGTTAATCTGACTATACTACTAACCACTGCACAGCTGCTAGCGGGGCTCAAAAGTCAGCCCCGAGGCAGAAGGGGAGGAGTGAGTCCCAGTAACAATCGGTGAGGAGTCTATCCGGCACTACCTAATTTATGTGTCTATATTTTTTCGGTGGCTGAAAAGGTGCTGGATAGGTAACAATTTTCCGTGTGCATCTTAATTTGGGATAATCCCACGAAAAGGCATTTTACACAAATTCAAGTTTTGACAACTTTCTGACAAATTTTGGCTATTGTCTACTGTACTTTTAAAGCGCGCTAGTGCAATATTAACCTTCTATCAAGCCACCGGTTGGAGTAAACGGTCGCACAGATTTATTCGTTTATCTCTCAATTTAGCGGACTTATACTCTCCATAATATTCCCGTTTTCAACCGCGAAATCCATCAAAGCATTTGGAAAAGTGTTCATTGCCCTGTATTGTTAAGATGAAAACCCTTTATCTTTCCTTTTGGTCAAACTGTAAATGACAGGAAATTTACCTTGATTCCACAGCAGTGGGAATAATTTTACTTTAAATTTTATACGAAAAATTGCACTCAGTGCGGCCAAGACAGGGACGAGACATTCAGTTATGACACAGTTTTCTTCTCTGTCTTCAGCAAGTGTCAAATGGCTCTTCAACCTAGTCAACTTTACGATTCTGCCTCAGAATTTGAGCAAGTGGACTAATCCGGCATCAGGTTTGGCAAGAATTATCAAATATTAACGTCTTCTGTAGTGGCTTAGTAACCAGATGCTGTAGGGTGCAAATTAAGAACAAAATCTAATGCTAAACTATCTAGTTTTTTGCCTCCAAGGAATATCAGCAATAGTACAATGTAGCTTTTACAAGGTTAAGCTTGGTGACGTTTAATTTTCCGAGAAATGAATCACTGCTCATGATTACATCCAACTAGTTAAAGGTTTATACGCCTCAATGGAAGTCCAATATGAATATTTGGATTGGCTTTTCTCAGGCACAACGGAATAATTGCGTAATATTCATTAATCTATGAACAAGCAGCTAGCAGTATATATACGGATAACACGTGTTTCACCGAGATTCTGCTTCTGTATGACACAGCTGTGAGGTTTAGATTTTCCACCCATCCTTAGAAATATTTATGTCCCTAGTTTGCCCTGAATACACGTGAGTTTGGAAGGTTCATAAGAAGTCTTTTTAAGACGGGTTTTTGGATATATTTTGGATCTTAGAGGCCGTGAATGTTCTGATATCTCCACCTGTGAGTACCAGCCTTGCCAACTTCGAGGTTAGCCAACGAGTTCCCGTTTAGCTACCAACGCCGACATACCAAATCTGCAGCGAGTTAGATAGAAGGGAGTTATATTGGAAATCCAGTGGGGTTTTATCCAATCAGCACATTCATAAGTATCTCTATAGAGATAACAAATCCTTCAAATTATTATCACCCATAGGCAATCGGAGTACTCTACTGAAAAAAACAACTATTCCAGTCGAGTTTTCTAGCAGTTTCTAAATTTTAAAAGGTGAATATTGTTTTGTTTTTACCGATTTTCTGTTATTTATTGAACAAATAATTATATTTTTTTTCTGCCGAGTGTGAGGAGGGGTAAATGCTCTTTGTTAAGCCATCATTTCTGCTGGGAAAATGAGGGTTCAACTAAAGCAGTTTGATGAGGCACTGTGTTAAATATAAAAGAACGGAACGTGTTCAATTTCTAAGATAACAGTGTTGGTTCCTACCTGACAATGTTGTGATAACCCCACTGGCAGGCCCAGTGTAGAAGCGACTGGCCATCTGAACGCCAATCACTATACTTCATTCCATGCTTGAGGAGGGCAAGCAGAACTTTGGGATTGCCACCACCTCGCATGGCAAAGTGCAGCGCCGTCGTACCAAATTGATCCACAAAGTTTACATTTGCGCCATGTTTGGCCAGAACATCCACGGCCTCAGCGTTGGAAGCTATGCTGGCCTTTTGAAGGGCAAAATCCAGAATATCCTTGTCGACGGTGTACTTGCTCAGGTACCTGTCCAAGCCCTCATAATCCTTCACTTGAATAAATGCATGTACAATTTTTGCCGGCGACGATCCCCCACTGGGCACACTGCCAGCAATCCTCAGAGCAAATGCCTTCTTGGCCTCCTTGAGGTCCAGAGCGCGCGGAAGGGAACTGAGTGCACCGCTGGCCAGTAAGTTACTGACGCCCGCCATGGACTTCTTTGAGCTACCGGGGAGGGTGGCGGAGGTGGAGGCCTCATCTTTTCCTGTGCTCATATTTTAGCCCTGGTGTGTAGTGAACATGTGCAGTTTTGTTAGTATATGTCCACGTGTCGTAGATTGGGCATACCAGGGTCAAATGTCCGCACTGCTTCAACCCAGCACAATTACTGGCGCATGACGCGCCGCTAGCCTGAACAGTGTTCAGGACGGTAGGTGCAGCCAATAAGCGCAGAATGATCTTCGTTCAGTTAGCTGTGTTATTTACAGACATTCCAGCGAATGTCAATCGTCCAATCAGAAAACAACTGGGACCCAATGAAGCAGTCAGCGTGAATGCGCTGGTCAGTATGATGACATATACTCCAGATAAGTCGCGTTCTATTTTTATGGTCATGTATTTCCGCTTTTTAGCAAAAAAACAAAGCTTGAGCCGTCTATAAAACAATATTTTGTTTTTACGGCAAGATTTTCCCCCAAAAGGATTCCAATATGAATAATGGCATTAAGGAAAACAAATCAGCCGTTCCAGGCAGTAACGGATGCAGAAACTGAGTGCATGATAAAGATTAGGTAATGGTGCATCCTTACTCATCTATTCCATCGCATTTATAGTCAAACAATCGTACTAGACAATATTTTCCTTTTTATAGCCTAAATAATATTAGTCTGCCCCATCCAGGAAACGCATCCCCATGTGTTAATAATAGCACATGGGTTGGGAACTAAATAGGTAGGTGTGTAGGCAGGTCGATGCATAATAGGGTTAATTCAGTAATCAAATTCCAGCTCATTTAAACAATAACGGTGAAATTATAAATTTATTTGCAGTGCCAACGTGTAACTGACCTTTTCCGTCCTTTAAAATGCCCTAACCACATTGCACCGACTCCGCATTACACGCCTCTCTATCAATTATGTTCGATAGCAGGTCCTACAAACATTTAATGCCAAATACTGTATTTGCCACAATAACCATTCGAAGCACGCTCTCAGTAAGTTAAAAGCTAGACTAAAGGTTAAGCTAGTCCGCAATATATGCCTCCATAAAACGGGAAAAGCCTGTAGAATCTGCATCTTCCGTTTCAGGTGCCCATAACTCATAACTCATCAGCTACTCATAACTCAGGCAATAACCATTCGAAGCACGCTCTCAGTAAGTTAAAAAGCTAGACTAAAGGTTAAGTTAGACCGCAATATATGCCTCCATAAAACGGGAAAACCCTATAGAATCTGCATCTTCCGTTTCAGGTGCCCCATACATGTCCACTAGGAGCGTACCTCTGAGGCTGTCAGGTCTACATACGTCCCCAGACGTCGACGACCATTGCAAATGTTTCCACATAAACGTTATCTGAGTCAAAAGTTTCCACAAATTTAATTACTCAATCCGCAATTTTTCCTGATACGCACTCAATAGAATGGACGCAACTGCCTCAGGTCATGATTGACACACTTGGTATAATCATATAAAGACGGGGGTGTACTTTACGATCAAGCATTTTGAACAGGGTACACTGCTAGGATTTTTAACCCCTACGCTAAACATTTTTGGCTCAGGTTAGTCAGAGGAGGTGCTGAGACTGAATCATTTAGCAAATGCGCTGGGTAGTCGTCCAAAGTGACCTTGTACTACGTCTGCCACGGCACCTCAGTGCATTCTTAGTTGACGACAGCCTAACAGCTACCGCTAAGAGATGCACCTTGAAAAACTGGAGGACTCACTGCGCCTTGTAGCAAAGATCAGCCTGCAGAGGCCACATAATGTCACCCTATTGTCACCTCTTACGCACGCATAGGGCAAGCGTCTGACTGCGATCCCACGTCCGCCAATGCGCTAATTCTCATTGGTAGGCAAGCTGACTTTAAAAGACCACCGTGACCTGGAAGATTGAAGAGACATTGGGGTTTATTCGACGCTTACTTTGAACACCACGGATAAGCAAGCGGATATGAAATATTTCGGGATGAGCTAGAAATTGCAGCTTGGAAGGCTGTCAACCGGGGCTGGAGGGCCAACACGGTCCTCCTGCGGAACAAGGGATAAGTTGCGAGGGGTCCTTCTCAGTGTGACCTTATCGGCGTACATGAGGTGCGTGAGGTCTGAACTGCAGTTTGAATGAAGACTGGTATTTGCAAATTTTCAGAAACGCCCTTGTGCGGCACGTACATTTGGAGTGTTTGAATTTGTCGGCTATCACGCCCACGTCTGCCTTCGGTCACCTACACTTTTTCTTGGCATTTAACCCCGGTGGGCGCACGAAGAGTGCAGTGAGCTGAATGATTCGTAAGTCTGCTTCGATAGGAACGAATTCATGTGCAACTTACTACTGGACTCTTTTGGGAACACTGTTCGATGCCATTGCTCGCAACAGTTAAAAAGTGGCTTTGAAAGCTGCTTTTATTTGTCTTTTGTTTGGTTATTTAGGTAAACGATTTGTTTAGTGCCAAATATAAATGTCCACATTCACGAATAAGGTATTAATTAGGGATATTCAAAATTCAGAAATATAAACTGTCTAGCACTATAGCCGGGAAAGACTGGAGATGCATTTACGACCATTTAATGGTCTGACTCGAGAATAAGAACTCCATCGTATTCCAGGAGCGTTAGCTAGTTCCATATCCTAAATTTAGCCCTGGTCCTAATAATAACCCCACAGTAATTATGCTACCCTTACTCCTAATCCGAACCCTAAACCTAACCCCCCTGGCCGTAATCCTCTACAATTTAACGAAAGGCCAACTGTAATAGTGGAGTCCCTACTTCCATGTCCTACCGATTTATGGTTTACATGACGTAATAAACCAGCGGCAGTCCATTTCCAGGTGTTGACGCACCGAAAGTTATAATCCGGATCAAATGGGGGCCATCAGGCATTGCAATCAGCGCTAATTGTCTATCCCCTACCATTGGAAATACTCAATTGACCATTACATTGGCGTTCACACGCATATTTAGTTGCAGGGCGAAAATGGCGAACTCTACCATATCAGATCTTTTCAAAAGACAGCTAAGAAAACACCAGATACAAGTAGCACACCACCCTACATCTACTTTACGCTCACAGCTTGTACACCCTAAGGACAGGGCTAGCTACCTGGAGTGAGAAGGTGTTGTCTAAAAAATTCCATGTTCCAGTTGTAATGCCGTTTATTGTGGCCAAACTGGGAAATCTGTCTCAACCCGCCTACACGAACATCAGTTAGCGGTTAGAAGACAAGAACATTTATCCCAAGTGGCTTTGCATACACTGGAAACAGGACATAAATTTGCATGGGAGAAAACACGGATTGTTGGCAGCTGCCCAGTCAGAAAAGGCCGTAAATTCCTGAAAGCAATGCACTGAGATGAGGCATGCATCAACCGGCATATCGATTTGGATGCCGCATACAAAATCATTAAAGAAAAAATCAAACGCACAGAACCAATCACGACGGGATGACAAAATGCACTCAACGCGTATTGGTTCAGATTTCACCCAAGCTCAAAATCCTTTGTTAAACACGGTTAATTAATTAATTGTTCCTGTACACTGCCCGTAGTCTGACGACAAGCTGTAGGACCAGTCTCAAAAATTTACTCATTAAAGTTTCTATTTCCCCAAAGAATTTCGTCTTTTCTTATTGAATATCTTGGGATGCCTGTATTTCAAGGCATATGGCGTACTGATGATCAGTAACAACCATGAAACAGTTGCCTACGTCTTGCCTGTTGCATCTTTAGCAAAATACGTGTGCATTATATGTGGCATGTGTCTTACGACACAACGTTCGTTTATCGCCAGTGGCTAGCTGGCGGGCGGGCGGGTGGACTGAATGCGATCGAGTGCGATCCTAACCACAGCAGTGAGTGTTGTGCACTTGTTTGATTTGTCATATATATATATATATATATATATATATATATATATATCCACAGCTTGTCCACCCTAAGGATAGGGTCAACTATTTGGATAAGAAAGAAGTCATCTACAAGATCCCGTGTGAAGCATGTGATGCCGTGTATTGTGGTCAGACAGGCAAATCCGCCTCTACACGCATCTATGAACATCAGTTGGCAGTAAAGAGGCGGGACCATCTGTCCCAAACAGCTATGCATACTCTAGACACCGGGCACACCTTCGCTTGGGATAAAACTCGGATTGTCGCTGCCTGTTCCTTCAAGAAAGGTCGAGAGTTCCTCGAGGCGATGCATTCAGATGAGTCATGCATCAACAGACATATCGAGTTGGATGCGACGTACAGACATCTCAAGGAGAAATGGAAGAAACGAGAACCAATCAGGACAGGCTGATACACACGGCGGCCGCTCACTGGTGCCAATGTTCACGCCAGTATCGATTTTTCGCGTGATTACGATGTCAACTGTTTTTGCCACATTTGCTACCCGCCTGCGTCTGACGACGACCCGGAGAACCGGTGTTGAAAATTTACACAATAAAGCTCCAGTTCCCATAGAACTTATTCAATTTCAAATATATATATATATGAGAAGAAAAGGCGATCTCAGGGACTATAGGTGTATGGTCCTGACTTTACAAAAGCATACAAGCTTCCATCGTCGAAAGGTGGGTATCGTACCGCGTCTCACAGTATTTATAGGGGGTGATAGCCATTTTTGTAACACAGCGTTGATTGGACGGGTTTACCTTAACAGTATACACGATAGGAGGACGGGGTGGGGGATTCCTTCTTTGGCTTTGGCGTTCTTTGCCGGCATACACACAGGAAATCGCTGTCAGTTGACATGTCTCTGGTTGAGGGGGGGCGGCCATTATCTGGGTCCGCATTGACCTCAATTGGCGCCCTGGGTCGATAGTCATGTTTGTGCTAAGGTTTGATGATGTTTCCTTTTCCGAAGGAGACCAGTGGCGCAGCTACGTATGTCCGCACGTATGTCCTCGGGGACGGTGGAGGTCAGCAGAAGGGATTCAAGATTGGCTAGGAAGTTTGTTGGTGTAGCATCGGCATGGCTGAATTTTATTCCTTTAGATAGGAGGTTTATTTCAGCGGAAGTTAGAATCCTTTTGGAAAGGTTAACAACCCTCGTCGGCATGCTGTTTTCATTTGTAGAACGGAGAATAGATTTGAGTTTCTCTTGTAGGTTTGTTCGTTTCTTCATTCTGGCGTCATTGGTGGTGGCAATTATCCTTTGTAGTACTTCGTCGAATAGGTTCCCGGGTAGACATGAGAAGCACCGGTTTTTAAGGTCGGCAATTGTGGCTTCGAAGCGGCAAATACGATGGTGGAAGTCGGATATAACAGCACTCAAAACACTGAAAAGAGAGGAAAGTATAGTCATTATGCCGGCTGACAAAGGTGGCGCAACTGTTATCATGGACAAGACCGACTATGTCAACACGGCAAACCAGATCTTCAATGACAGGAAGCGTACACCCCACTTAATGCGGACCCAACGAAAAAAACAGGCAGCTGCTGTAAAGAAGAAAGTGAACGAACTTTCTCGACTGAAACTCATTAGCCCAGAGGACTCCAGATTTATGACCCTCAGTGACCCCCGTATCGCACTTGCATATGGCCTTCCAAAGGTGCACAAACCAAATGCATCATTGAGGATCATAGTACCGCTTATTGGATCCCCGACTTACAATCTTGCCAAATGGCTATACAGGAAACTAAAGCACCTCAGTGATGGATCACAATACAACGTAAGAAACTCGCAGGCATTCCTACAGAAAATTCAAGGAGTTCAAGTAAGTCCTGACGAATGTATTGTATCGTTTGACGTTGTTTCTCTGTTTTCCTCTATACCGCATGACTTGACCATTGACAGCATAGAGCGATGTCTAGATCAAAATCATATTGGCATTCCAAAGCAGCACGTTTCAGACATGCTTAAGCTCTGCCTTAAGAACTATTGTCAATTCGATGGCAAATACTATCAACAAGTTGGGCACCCCAATGGGCTCTCCAATATCGGGGCTAATTGCCGAATTAGTCTTACAGCGACTAGAATAAGGCGTCTTACAACGTTTCAAACCAAAGATGTGGCTCCGCTACGTAGATGACACATTTGTTATCATAAAGACTTGTGACGTTGAGCAATTGCACCAGAGTCTGAATGGGGTCTTCCCGACTATACAATTTACACGCGAAGCTGCAACAAGAGATACACTACCATTCCTAGACGTGAAAATACAACGACTCAGTGATGGTGGACTCGCAACAAACGTCCACCGAAAGGACTCTACTGCAGAAATCGTGCCAACTATGCAAGTAACCACCCCGCGGCCCACAAAGAAGCTGTGTCCGCACCCTTTTCCATCAGGCCTTCCACTATTGCAGCAGCGATGACCTTCTTAAGAAAGAACTATCGTATTTGTATCAGTTCTTCCGGTCCAATGGATACCCAACGAGCTTCGTGAAAAATCGTCTTCGACGCCAGAGACAAACGCAGAACCTTGTTTCTAATGGAGATATAGTGCCGCGGAAATTCTATTCCTTACCTTACATGCAAGGTGTTTCCGAAACAATCTCTCGACGATTAAGTCACTTTGGCATCTCTGTCGCCCACAAGCCTGCGTCCTCCATACGCGCAACCCTATGCAGAGTAAAGGACCCCCTTCCAAAAGAATAATTAAGCAATGTCATTTACCGCATACCGTGCGCCAACTGCCCTTCTGTTTACATTGGTCATACAGGCCGACGTCTTGGGACTCGCATCAACGAACATAAGCTAGCCATTCGCCGACGTGACCCCTTATCACTCGTGTTTGCGCACTCCCTTGAATGCGACCATCGATTCAATTGGGACGTTACTGACGTGATCGCCATGGCCAACACTAAACAAGCTCGAGAATTCCTCAAAGCTTGGCACTCTAGCACAACTAGCATTAACCGCCGCGTTGACCTAGATGCTCATTACGAAGGATTACGTGCACGATTTTCTAACGAACGCCCACGACCTAGCAACGACTGCTAATCCTTGCGGCTTTTAATCTCACTTTTCGCCAACCCCACCTCACACATGGTGAACCGCAATTAAACATTCCGACACCTCCAACCGACGCAGTGACCCCTAAATCCAACCCGGAATCATGATCGATAATCTAGCCGGCCGTAGTTACTCGGCGCCCACCTCCCCCTCCCAAACAAGCCAATGTAATTGTTCTCTCCTCACCTCCCCCGTCCCATAACATGCCCCGATTATTGGTCCACCCACCACCCACTCACACCAGCTGTTTCTTTGTCACCATCTGTCCTGTCGCGCGACTTCACTTTCTCCTCGGTTCATTTCGTCTGACGACGGGTTGGTGTCACGAACTGGAAAATTTACGAGTATAACTCCATTTCCCGAAGAGCATTTTTTCTTTTATATATATATATGTATATATATATATATATATATATATATGTATATGTATATATATATATATATATATATATATATATATATATATATATGATAGTGTGGGGCTCACCGATCTGCTTAAGGAACATGTATGTTCCGTTGTGCCCTTGAGCTCAGACTAGAGCCCTCGCAGGCGGTCGCATAGCGACGTGTAGCATATGATGAAATGGAACCGACAAAGACAAGGGAGACAGGAATGGCCATTTCTGGCTTATTTGCCGTCATCAGCCAGTCATACCCAATCCCAAGTGTGGCACACCTGGGATTCGAACCCGCGATCTTTGGTAATTGAGTCAAACGCTCTACCATTGAGCTACGGGCTCGTTGTTTTGTCGGTTGCAATCGGGAATATGATGAAAGTGTGCGGCTTACCGATCTGCTTAAGGAACATGTATGTTCCGTTGTGCCCTGGAGCTCACATAAGAGCCCTCGCAGGCGGTCGCATAGCGGCGTTAAGCATATGATAGAGTGGAACCGACAAAGACAAGGGATACCGGAATGGACATTTCTGGCTTATTAGCCGTCATCAGCCAGTCATACCCAATCCCAAGTGTGGCACACCTGGGATTCGAACGGGGACGGGGTGGGGGGGGTCCATAATTGGCTTTGGCGTTCATCGCCGGCATACACACAGGAAGCATCTCTGTAGACACCATGGCTAAGGGAGGTGGAGGAGGATAATTGCTGTCAGTTGACATGTCTCTCGTCTAGGGGCGGCGTTTGACAGTTGGCAGCCGTCCTCCGCGTCCGCATTGACCTTCTGACTGCATGTCTCCTCGTCTGTCGGGGTAGTGGTTGATGTGACAGTATTGATGCCTGCACCTTCGTCGGTCCCGGACTGTGGCGTGGTTACGTGCATATAGAAGCGCTAACCGATTGCGCTTTGGGACATACTCGTCTGGCTGTGTATAGGGGCTCAGTTTGGAGTTTTTCCGGCATCACAGCTGCTAGTAATTTAAGGCGAACAAAGTTACCGAGAAAGACAAGAGAGACTGGAGTAACCATTTCTAACTGCTTGATGGTTATCAGTCAGCTATATCCAGCCTCAGTTGTGGTGACACTTCAGACTTGAACCAACGACCTTTTAGTTAGAAATCTAAAGCTGTATCCATTGAGCCAAGGACTCGTTCTCTTCTTTGTTGTGGGCAAGTTTATTATTATTATTATTTATTATTATTATTGTTTATTTATTATTATTATTATTATTATTTATTAGGGACACTCACCAATCGGCTTACCTGATATGTGCGTCTTATTGCGACTTGGGACTCAAGCTAGAGGTCTAGCAATTAATCACATAACAACCATTATTATATGTTGGGAGAGGTCCGGCACAGGCAGTAGAATCTAGTGCGGTTGTTTCTGATTTATTATCCCCCTTCAGCTGGCCATTCCCAACTTAAAATTTACGGGAACTGGAATTCAAACCTGGGGTCTTTTATAATCGGGCTTTTTACGCTTAACCTTTTACAACTGATCCGTGGTGCTCCTGTTCCGTTGGCTGTAGTCAGGTCTATAGAGTAAGGGACAATGGCGTTCACAAATCAGGTTGTCGTATTTGCATACCCAAGGTTTGAATCCGGGTTTAGCGTGACCATTGAATATTGCTGCTCAGGTTCACTCTATATTGTTCATCGTTGGGTATATGTAACCTCACATAACAGTGGTATACTTTGCAGAACGAAAATGGGATCTAATAGTCGCAGGATAAATTTCCATTTACGTCGCTCAATCAGAATATTTTCTTAACTGCCGACCAAATAAAAAAGATAATTGTTTTGCAATATTCAGTATAGTCAAAGCATTTGATGGGTTTGATTTTTAGACCTGTATGGCTGGCATAAAGTGTGCCCTTACAGCGAAATCTCTACACCAATCTCCAGCAATGTGCTTTGGCTACTTTTGATGTCAAAAAATGCCACAATCCTTTATTAAGACAATTTTAGCGTTTCCTGTACAATTTAATGCTATTTTAAAACAGCAAGGAATATTTTTGAAATTTATAACTTCCCTATAAAACCGGGGAATGTAAAGAGGCATAATTTCTCCAAAAAGCCATCTTCGTGAATTTCAACTCCAACCGAAGGAATTACCGCTGTCCTCAATGGAGAAGAAGGAATAATTGAAGAGATTTTTCCATAACCATTTTTCAAAACTGAGATTGCATCTTAAACTCCACTTTGAGAGTAAATATTCACCCTTTAGAGGGCTTAGATCCCGCTGACGTTCCCGTTGTGAGAATGGTTACTAACTTTCTTGGAACAGTTCTTAAGAAAGCAGAATTAAATGTGGAAATTGTGCATGCGTATCATGTGCATCGTGGCCAAAAATAGTGCAAAATTGGATTTTGTGACAAAACTGTTGACCGTAATTAGACTAAATAACATTAATCTTCGGTGATCATTGCTTTCAGCCATGCATTGACTCTCCAAAAGTAACCCCTTTTCGGAAAGACTACCTGAAATTGTTCATCTTCCAAAAGCCACAGGCAAATTCGCTGTTTTGCCTATCAAAATATGTCAAAGCCAACAACATCGATTCGGCGGCTTTTCAGCCGGACAGAGAGTCGACCGTGGAAGCGAAGGGCGGTATAGGGTTGGCAGGAACTGACGTCAACACCGATCGATCGCTTTCTGCCTATTTTAGTCAACTGCCACTACTGATGCCGAAGGGCCGTGCGAATCGCGTTCTATTGCAGCCTTTAAATGCTGACGACCTTTAGCACTTGACTGTTGCACCATCGGGAACGAAAACGTCCACCATAAGTCCCACAGTACGATGGGCCGGCGCCAGTGACTTGTATGTGAATAAGTTTGGAGTTATTGTATATTTGCACACCATCCGCGCCACTGTCTCTTTCCTCACCCACCTGTTTCACCTGTACGACCGGGAAACCGGATGCGGGCTCGGGCTAAAAGAATCCGTTTGCGACGCGTGCCAACAACACAAACTGGCCGTTTTGCAACATAACAGTTGTTTGCACAAAGCTAGTGCTCGGATTCTACATGCGTTAAATTCTTATAATGACCCCATGGAAAAGGAGTCAAATAACATTCTTCCGAAGTACGTGAAAGGTGCCACGTTCGTGTCTGTGGAGAGTGATGTGGCATGTGCTCGTGTAAAGTGTATATGCTGGTAGTGATAGTGTTGGTCTGCGGTGAGTTAACACAAATAGCATATAGGCACATGTAAACGAGTAGGCCATAGGGTAAATGAATGTGCGTGGACAGGGTGGGTAGTTTACGCGGATGCGGTGGGCGTACGCCGGGGCCATAGACGCTATTTTGCCTTTTTGCTCTCGATTAAACGACCGGGCCATAGTGTAAAAGGGAAAATGTGATTGTAATGAGGACGATTTAGGATGGCGTCTGCATTGCTTGTGGCAGGAGAGGATGATGGTGGCCGTGGTGGCTGGCGAAACCTCGGCAATTTCTTCAACGGAGGCGGGAGTGGAAGGAGGCGTAGTCATTTTCACAGGGGTTGTGGCAGTGGTTATAGAGGTGACGTTCGGCGCGGCGACGGTGACGGCGACTGAACATCATAAGTTCGAAAACCAGCAATGATGGTGGTCGTGATCGTGGGCGACGTGAGCATTACGCAGGGGTGACGATGGAGAAGTTAGGTGGATTTATCTTTTTGTTGTTGTACAGGGCCCGAATAGGTCAATCTGTGCACGGAATGTTCGATGACAGCACGGATATGTTGAAAGGAATTGTGTGTTCACTTTGCGGTTTGAGTTTCATTCATTTGACTTTGGCAATGGTGATCCGATTGGGCTCGTAGATTGCTGCTCTGGACTTTATTGCTCTTCTCCAAACCCGGCGGTCGTGAGCGGGTTTCCGGGTTGAGTTGCAATCATCTTAGATAGGTCCTCAGGGTGTCCTCAAAGCTCTGAATTTACCTCCTTGTCAATAAGCTCCTATAGGGATGTCGTAAAAGAATAGTCATGTAGGTAATCACCCATTGTTCATCTAAACGAGATGATCACGCCAGCTTAACGGCACTTTCCTCAGCATGGCGTAAATACTGAGAATTCCTTTCTGTTCCGCAACCTCCGTGTCTGGTACCTTATCCTGTGATTGCAGCTTCAGTATTTTTCGGAGGTAGTTGAGGTGGAAGTGGTAAAGCTTCCTGTTTTGGTTGGTGTCGAAGACCCACGTCGCCGTCTCGCAGACACGTGTTCTCAGGACTACTGCCTCCTATATCCTGAATTCTAACTTGAATCGAATTTTGTGGCGGTTCGAGATTCAGAGTTGCAGCCAAAGGTCTGACTGGCTCCGGCGGACCACTTCGTCGTTTATCTTGGTTTTGTTTGAGATGGTGCTGCCTAGAGAGGCGCACCTGTCCGCCGAATCCAGTCGGGGGCCATATTGTGCGTGGCACGCGCGCACTTGCCCCCGTTCCTCGCATCAGATGGTTGCTCGGTGGATTGGCACCTGAGCGAAGGGAGAGTGTGATGTTGCCTCTCATAACTGCGACCCAACGACACTCAACACATATTCCTCCCTTTAAAAAAATCTGACACGCTTTTAAACGATCACGGTATTCTAAAAGGCGTGGCTTGGAAGACTGCCAGCACGCTGGATAACTCGGTCCAAGTCTCAGGCCGGAGTCAGGCTGCAATGGGCACCTACAGTACTCCCACTTAGTTGGGATCTGAGCCACCCTATTCTTGTTTTCGCGAATACCCATGCCGTTGTGTGTGTTGCTGGTGTGCTTAGCACCTGTAGACCGGATGCCATGACACCGGGTCCAGATGAGCAGGAAAGGGGAGAATGCGGTAGATGCAGCGCGATTCCGCTAGTTCATGCGCAACCACTGCCCCCACGCCCACCTTTTTTTTTATTGCACACGGTTGACACCGTGGTTCGCGAGGGTCGAACTTTCATCTATCAGCAAAGTGAACTTGCACTCTGGGTGTCTGTATTATGTCAAATGGGTTCTGACTCTGCACTCAAGGATTTTTCACAGAAGTAGGTTGGGTTTTCGGTGGGAGAAGAAATCTTGGACTTGCATGGAATCAAATTAGCTTGTAATAAATATGTACAACAGTGGACAAACTTGCAGAGCATAAATGCCGGTAAGCCCTGTCTTTATAGTAGAGAAAGCAGTCTCCCTTTGAATGCGTTTGGATATCTCGTGGATCAACATCCTCTATATGGGGATGCAATTCACAAAGACCAGTAGTTTGTGCTCAAGAATGGAAGTTTACTCAACTTGATTGTGTCAAATTTGGGGTTCTGTGTGTATTTCTCATTATAAGGAGGCTCTGTTAAGTATTTTTCTATCGCTGAGCGTCTGAACTTGTTAAACAATCTTGCACAGGGAACCTGGAACTCGTCAACTGCAAATTGCCTGCAGCAAATTCAACTGGGATGCAGCCCAATTATCGTCCTTAAAAAGAAACGTCACAATGCATTTACTGGCCTGGAGAAAATAATTATTTAACGCTCAAACCAGAAGCCCGGTAGAAGTAGAGTAGACCAAGACAATTAAACCTTAATTTTACAGTCCCTACACTCCCTGTTGTGCGATTCATACAGTGAGAATTCGAATAGGAAAAATACGAACTTTTGTTTTACTTGGGTACTTTGGGATTCCAGATGCGAAGGGTATATGGTGAGGAATTATGTCAGCATTTCTCTGCACCAGGTCTATAAGATTCCCTGAGGAGAGATTTCCCCCGTCATATTTATTGCATTTTCACACCCACATACAACGATGGCAATCGTCCAACAGCCCAAACCCACCCCCTTTTAATCACAGGGCACGTCAAACTGCTTTGTAAAAATTGTCTGAACACAGACGTCACTAAGTCCACATATATAATGGCAACGACAGATTTTTGCAATGCCGACGTGACTATTAAT
This sequence comes from Schistocephalus solidus, assembly GCA_017591395.1. Classification (NCBI taxonomy): domain Eukaryota; kingdom Metazoa; phylum Platyhelminthes; class Cestoda; order Diphyllobothriidea; family Diphyllobothriidae; genus Schistocephalus; species Schistocephalus solidus. Next base: position 21,960 of record WEDG01000625.1, on the reverse strand, counting down.
ACTGAACTTTTTGCTAAATACAACCAATGTCTTTCATGGCTTGTTCATAAAATGCATACGTTTAGAATACCGGATCGTTTTGTTAAACAGCGCATGCAAATCTGGCAGTTTCCCGTGTTATTCAATATGTCTTCATGTTTATAGCCAAAGGCGCTTTTAGCAGAAAATCTGTGACAGAGCAATAAATCGATGAATTTATACATAGAATAAGCATTTGTGTCCGTGTTATGCTTTAAATGCGGCTTCATTACAGAGCGGCAGGCGCAATTCCTAATAATTAAACCCAAAATTTACTTCTCAAAATTGTCGAATTCGCGCAAATTCGGTCATCTAGTAACGCGGGTTAACCAAAGTTCTAAAGGCGTTTCAACTCCGGATACGATTGCTGTAGAACTTAATCACATCTGCAGGATGAGTTCCATTCTAATTTCCGAATACGACGAACATATTGCACTGTAGAAATTGCATGCCTGATTTCACTTCATGTTCAAATAAATATGAAGGCAAGATGGCACCTGGGTACCATACCCGAGGAAATCAATAAAACAAGCACTCAAGTGCAAGAAAACCGACGTTTTTTCTTTTCGGTTAATGGTCCGATCTCATGGCAATCGCTGACACGTTATTTTGCACTTTTGTCAATTTTGGTCGGATGTAGGTCTGCTCATAGTTTCTCGGTGCAGTAGCTGCTACGTGTCTGCTCCATTCGACAAGCATCCGGCAGACTACATTAACACAGAATAAGAAGAAGACGCGATCGCTGGGAGAAGAAGTTTATTCGTCTGACGTTTTGGATTCCTGCTCGAACCCATCTTCAGAGACAGTATCAGTTGCGGTTAATTCTTAAACAAGGATTCGCAGTCTTCATAGGAGGGAGTTGCTATGCTTTTGCATACCTACCAAAAGCAGTGGCTCCGCCTTCATGGAGGATGATTGCCTTCTGGTGCTCTAATGGCTTGGTGGCCGGGATGCGGGCCGTTATCTGCTGACATTTCATCACCCGTGTTGGAGATGAGTACTCGTTCACCTGGATCATCCACAAAGGCGTTGGAAAATATGTTTGCTTGCGCGCTCCCCCTGCGGCTGATTGCTTTTTTCAAGTTGAGTTTCAGCCCTGGGTATGGATTGGCGAGGTCATTGCACTTGGGCCCCTTAAGCCATGATTCAAGCAACGCGCAGCTCACGCAAATGTGAAAGGGTAAGAACCAGCGGGTTGACGCACAGACACCAGGTGAGTCGGCCGCGCGCAGTCAGTCCACGTTCTGTTTTCGTGAAGCTCGTAGCAAAAGCACTTTCGGCGTAACGGCTGAACGTACTAAGTGTGCGTCATTCAAAAGGTTAACCGGAGTGTGTGTGGTTTAAAGATGTAGTGTTACTGCGGAAAAATTCAAACAAGCATTCCTCAATGACCTAGTTGCCGTAATCATTCAGATTTGTGGTACTCGGAATCGTAAACTAATCTGTTTGGCCACCGAGCCCAAACCGACGTTTTTTCTTTTCGGTTAATGGTCCGATCTCATGGCAATCGCTGACACGTTATTTTGCACTTTTGTCAATTTTGGTCGGATGTAGGTCTGCTCATAGTTTCTCGGTGCAGTAGCTGCTACGTGTCTGCTCCATTCGACAAGCATCCGGCAGACTACATTAACACAGAATAAGAAGAAGACGCGATCGCTGGGAGAAGAAGTTTATTCGTTTGATGTTTTGGATTCCTGCTTGAACCCATCTTCAGAGACAGTATCAGTTGCGGTTAATTCTTAAACAAGTATTCGCAGTATTCATAGGAGGAAGTTGCTATGCTTTTGCATACCTACCGAGCAGACATCTCTGTAGGAATTAGTCATAAAGTCCCCTAAAGTGGGCACGAGCCTATGAGCACCCGGCCAAATAACCAAGGTAACTATGCGCATAACTCCAGAAAGGGTAAATATTCCCGTGTCCTAACCCTATCCATAGCCCTAAAATAAACCCAAACCGTAGTCTTCGCCTAAACCCTAACCTTAAGCTTAAATTCAACCCCAGTTTCCCAGGCGTTTGGCGTAAAGCGACCCTACTGGGGGTAGGGGGGTATAAATACTCCTCGCCAAGACGGAGTGTGGACACCGCGTGCTCAGTGCGGCACAGGTTGAGACAGGTTGATGAATACTACTCCCCTGTGACTACGACAGCCGTCAGCATGGGCAGAATCAGCAGTTATTCCACAATTACAACTTGCGCCAAGTGCGACTGGGGAAGTTCTATCGCAAGGCACCTTCCTGTCCTCGTCTTTCTTTCAGAACCGAATGCCATGAAGGGAAATTCATGTGGAGAGGACGTTCGCTTTTGCGGCCCGATTACGAGGCGGTCTGCGGGCACTCTGCTTTTTATTGCTTATATGTGCGAAAGGAGCCCCATGGGAAACTTATTGCGCAGTTGGTTGCCAGATCGACCTCGTCCGCGATCCTCTGAATCTATCAAACTTAATTCTGGTCGTCAATCTAAAATATTCTCTTTTGTATGCAGTGCACACAGTGCAGAAGTTAACTTGTATACCAGCTGTCGTGCCCGGCTCTTTACGGAGAATTCATAGCGAAGTCCACTGTGTTATCGGCAAAGATCCTGCATCAGTTATTTTCGTCAAAAAGCCAAAACTTTGGCAACTCGTCGCTCCTCCAGTTGCTGACATTAATGTATCCGATGCTCGCATATGCTACTTGTCAGAGACAGATGAATCCAAAGAGATAGGTGGGTGATTTTTGTTGATAGTTGCATCTATGTAAGTTCCTGTCTCGTTCCCTGGGATGCAGGTTTCCTATGATGACAATTCTACTGCCCTTACTGACAATATAAACAACGTACCCTATGGAATGGTGGACACAGGGACGGTAACTTGCAGGTGAATAAGTTTATAATGATAGTAGACTTGTGCTGCATCTACCCTTCTCTCTCTTTCTCCGTCTCCTCCTCACAGCTAGTTTTGGGTTCATGACAGTCTCGAGAAGACCAGAGGTGTGAGTGGGTGCAGGTGGTTGGCACGGAATGCTACCACATACCTTGATTCGCGAAGAAAACACATGGAGTTCAAAGAAAAAGAAAGGGTGTTTTCGGCAACTGAGTGTCATGACTGGCACATTCAGAAGGAGACGTTGCATCTTGACTCTCCGTTCTGGGAGGACCGAGTCGTGGAGTTTGTTAGCAGTTTTCCCAGCTAGAGCCTTTAAAGTACCGTGACAGCTAAAAATGTGTCAAATTATGTGAAGTGAGTGATATACGCTGAGTGCCAGGGAGACGCATGCCCAAGATTTGATAAAATGTTGACTGGATAAGCGCAATGGGCTAAGTATTTTTTTTATTCGATGCATTTGCCGCCTGGTAGTGCTGACCGGTTTGTGTGTATCCCCTTACTTTGCATTAGTGACTCCTGATGTGTGCGTTATGGGGGCCAGGTCGTGCTGTGGTGCGCGAAGACGGGTACGCCAAGCCATCAGTCAATGCACCCACTCCCACCTCAGACAACTGACCGGCTTGGACAGTAGTCTGATTGTGGGGGTGGGCGAGAAAGTGAGGTTGATGGCTCAGTGCATCTTCCTCCCTATAAACAATTCGACGCGCTTGAAACTAACACGGTGTGCTAAAAGTCGTGGTTTGGAAGATGTACAACTGACGGGATAAATCGGACCGCGAGATCAGCTTAGTGTGTGTTATCGTGTGAAGTGGTTGACTATTCTAAAAAATTAACATATCTAGACAATTTAATGTTAATTTGTAAACCACAAAAAGCTTTATTTTTCCTAACGATCTGTTCTTTATTGATGTAAAACTTTGTTGGACGCAGTGTGCACTGAGTTCGCGAAACGAGCCGTAACTCATGAAATTTGATGGATTTCATGAGTGAGGACACCTACTGTCCTTAAGAACACTAAATTTCATCTCTTAAAAGGCTCCTATTACTACCAGTCCCGTAGCATATGTGGCTTTGCCCCCTAGTTCAGTAGGTATACATATGTTTTGTCTGACTTGACATTTATTTGAAGTTCAGATTATCCTAATACTCAAATTGGGTAATCCCATTTAAAGCCGCCACTCAGCACTTGTTTCTTCAGATTGTTTTCCTGTGTCGTGAGGAGAACCGGAAGCACTTATAGATATAATAAATGTAACCTAACAGCGGAAAGGCGGTGGTTGCCGCCGAAGTGGGTGTTTAGTTTCCTCCTGGTGAAAATTAGTATTTGCCAACTTCTTTTAATTAGTGGTAAACAAAAACAATGCATCTTATCGGTCTTTTTTTACCGACCACTAACTCCTAGTCTAGACCAGGTTACGAGGTTTTTGTATAAATTTCGTGCCGTTGCTTCCGAAGTCGGCTGAAGCCCACCTTTCGACTGCTGGGTCTCTCACGATCAGGAAGCTTCTCAACGTGAAAAACGGTAGTAAGCGTGCAGGATGAGGAATACCTCGGTAGAGTGAGGTTAGTATTAAAGGAAAGCATGGCCAGACTAACCCTCTCACACTCTCTCTCCCTCATTCCCTTCGCCACTCACACCCAACTTTAACAAAGTTCTAAAGTAAGACAGGGGAATTGGAACCACCATATTTGGTCTTGCGCTAGAATCCAGGGAGGTTAGGATTACGGTCACAGTTAGGGTTAATTTTATGGTGAAGTTTTGGTTTACGGTAAAGGTTTGGGGTAAGGTTACAACAGGGGGAGCATGTGCCCTTCCCGAGATTTAGCGCAAAGCCACTGGGATGGGGTTTCCATTGCTGCATCATACCAGCGAAAGCGAACCAAGAGAACTGCAAATTAAACTCAGTTCGTTGACTGACGAGACGTTTACGCTTGTCATCATGAGCTATTGACTGATTCAGTAATTCCCGGGGAATAGAATATGATTTTTTGAGATAAGCCTATCAATAAAAGTAGAGCATTGGGTTGTATCTTCGCCTTCATTAAAATGTTAAATCTTCCTGCAAAATGGTGTTCCTAGACTTGCATAAACTCCGACATCACCTTTCGATAAATTAACCTGCTGGTGGGAAAAGAGGATAATTTAAGTACGCAGGATAAGTGCATGACGTAGAGATAAGCAGCGAGAGAGATAGTTAGTTAAATTTTCCTAAAATAACAGTCTCCAGCGCATCTAATGTAAACAACATACAAGAGGACAGTTGCTTCAAACACAACGATTAATATTTAACAAAATATACTTGTCAAAAAGTATTTGAAGGAAACTCTTTAATGCGAGCAACTGAAGTAATTGGGTGGCGCACATCATCATCATTCGAGCAACGGTTTACTAACTTGCTAGCATTACGCCAAACGTCATTCAAACTCCTCCACAGCATGCTCCTATAAAAAAATATTGATTTTGGAAAAGATGGAAACAAAAAGGATCTATTCGTAGGATTTGCAGTGATTTTTAGATCAAACGGTTAACATCAATCCAAACGAACGAGGATGCTCCATTTTGCCCCATGCATGCTTTCGATCTCTGATGTTTTATCTTCAAAAATCCATTAAGCTTTGTACAGCGTGTGGTATTTTGACGATTATGTGGGCAAAATGATATAATTTTATTTTCTTTCTGAGTTGCCTCTCGATAGCAGTATGGTCACTCATTTAATGGCTCTTTTCTATCAAACTTTTTTGTTGCTCCTGTGCGGTAGTAGGAAGATTGTCAAATAGTTTTTTACTCGATACTTCTATTCATGATTAAATGACGGACCGAAACTAGCAAACATTCTAACACAGGATATCAGTTAATTCGCAAATGGGATTTCTTACTTAGATATAGTTTCAAATTGGGGCTGAACAAAATGCAACCCCAGTTTTTTTCTGTATGGCAGGAAGCCGGGTGTTAACTAATCACAATTCAATCTGTGTCTGTAAAACAATTAATCTTTGGACTGGTTGCGTTTTTCCATGAATGTTTTGGCGTCTACAAAAATCTAGAAGCGCTTCCCATTAAAATAATTATTTAAGGAAGTTCGTATTTTTTTTATTCTTCTTCTTGGCGAAAACGTTTTCGATTGCTCAAATATAAACAAGTAGCTGGATTTATGGCTACGAAACTATAGACCACACTTCCCGGAGATACAACAAACTGCTTGGTTAGGGATCCAAAATTAATAAAAGCAACAATGGGGATAAAAAACGTACTCATGAAAGCACTTTATGAAGTCTTAAAATTAAGATACATATATAACCCGATATAATGCGCTTCCCTACGTGCGCAATAAGAAGAAAAATAAAATTCTACAAAAGCTTTGAAAGGAAGGATTTTTAAAGAAAATAATCACGTTTATGCAGCCCTAGATGGGTTACTTCCAAAGATATGCATTACTTAAGCAATTATTTGTTTCAAAGTTCCATGCGCCAGTACGCTGAAAATATAATCAGCCTACGAGAATTATTCAGTAGTTTATGAAGTGCACTCGGATGTCATGCCCTTAATCAATGTTAATGAGGAATATTTATTAAAACCGTGTCAGTCAATTTGCTTGAGATTTTTCTGTGAATAACATGGGCACTTTGCACATTATCTATTGGTTATACTCATTTTTCAGCAAAAGTTGTAACGCAATTTTAAAAAATTTATTTTCCAAACAATTTCTTTATTGCATAGATAGTGACTACTCGTGATTCTCTTGAATTGGCCGGGATAAGTAGCTAAAGCATAAATCGCAGACCGAGACCCAGGGCCCATCAATGTTTTTCTAAGCTTTATGTACCTTACGTCTAAACCTACTTTGGTACGTTGTTTAGATAACTATGCAAAAAGAATCCAGAAAGTTAACCATTACTGAAATAGGCTTCTCGTGTAGCGTATGAGAGCTTGAGACCACCACCACATCCTCAAATTTCAGGGAAGCTTATTTGTTAAAAGACGCCTTTGCCCGACTGATGTGAGAGAAATTTCATTTTAAGGCTAGTGTTACGCTTCCCATACAAGTACTGAGATAGGCTCAAATTAGTAAAAAAATTAATAAATCCAATTTTGGCTCTTGTTTACGGGCAGAAATGTTGCTTGTGCTTTATAATTACTAGTCTTTGGGATAAAAATTTAGTCTTAATTTTGGGTTTTAAAATTCTTTTTAATTATCTCTGGGGAATAAGAAAGTGTTAATGCTTTTTAAGGTAGTAGAGCTCGCTTGTACTCGCAATGGTATTCTTATGGGACTTCAAAGCAAATTTACCTCCTAGTTTTTTTAACCCAGCGGATATAACTTGCACAAAAAGATACAAATATTAGAACTCTTTGGTTATTCCTGCACTATTCAGTTTTATTAAGTTCATATCTGTAAATTTTTGAAGAAAGTCAACTACCCGGCCACGTGAGACGGCAGTCGAGATGCTTGGAGTGAACGTAGATCTTCATACTACTTACTTTCTCTACTCAATTTCATGAGAATGCATCAAAGAAATAAAACTTCACGAGCATATTTTCAAAGTTAAAAAGGTATTTAATCGTTATAAATGAAAGCATTCATGACGAAAAATTGTAAACACTGCTTCAGTCTTTTGCAAGATTTTTCATCAAAAGCATTTGCGATGCATTGTAAATTGGTATAAGTAGAATAGGGTGTGAAAACAGTTAATCATTTCCAACAAATGTCTGGATGCAGTTTCATTAAATGAACCAAAAATAAACTTTTGTGAACACAAAGTTCAGCTTTTCACGTTTGATTCATCTTCATCTTCGGAGACGGGCATCAAAACTTTAAGAAACCTGGCCTCATTCCTAAACCTCACAAATTTCAGAGAATTTGTATCTCTCAAACACATATAATATCATCAGCCTGCATAAATAATCATTTAATAACCTTTTAACCCTCAGAGCCTATCTTAAAACCGGCAGTGACCTTCCCTTAGGGCGCCAAACGTGAGTACGCAATTTTTACGATAATTACAAAATGCGACCTTTCTCGTAATTGTAATCATCCACGTTTCATTCATCTAAATTAATCTTAAATTGTGCCTTTTTCTATTTTCCTTTTGGATTTTTCTCTAACATCTTTCACCGAAATGTACTCACTCACCTTCAGTGTTTGTTTAGATCCGTCCAAAACTTTGTGCGCATGAGTTGTCCTGCAATCAATGTCTGGTGAAATAATCCCAAGAAAAGTTCGTTATTTGATGGGAACATCTAAACTCGCATGCATTACAGTGGTTTCTTCCGTTAACAGGCAAAGAGCATCTAACTTTCAAAAATATATAAATATAATTTATGTCATTTGATATGGATAGTTTATGTGAACCCCGAGCATGACAGGGTGATAGGAATGCCTCGTTTTGCAGATGGCTTTGTGCTGTCTTCCAGGGAATTTTTGGTTTGCGGTTAAGGTTTGAGTGATGGTTAGATAAGGGGTTAATACAAGGTTGAGGTTAAGTTCTGGGTTATAATTATGATTTGGGTTAACATTTCACGTTAACGTTGAAACCACCATGCCACCTGTCTTACGCGTAGTCATTTCTATTCCCTCTCCTGCAGGGGAGTTATCTAACCGATTCCCACCGGCACATCTTCTGACTGCTTGTACCGCAAAGACTCCGACGAGAGTGCAGTCGGAGAGAATGCCAAAAGCTCGAGCTTTCGAATAAAATGAACCCATACAAACACTAATCGAGATGGACTGTTTTAGGAAGGCAAATGGCACAATGAACAAAACAAGCTAGAAATTATACTATAAAGATCTTTTTTCTGTCTCATTTTTCATCTCTGTGCCACCACCAGATCCGCGAGATCCGAGGCGACTAGAATTCTTATGTCCCGTTCTTAAATCGGGTCGGTAAAGAACCCCCCTCAGAAGAGCACTGTGGACAATCGCAAACGAGGGAAATACGAGTCCTCTGTCCAGTGGCAGGGCGTTAGACTAAGCGTATATTGAGCTTAAATATTTCCTGTTCGAGCCCCTTGCTACCCGGGTCTGTAGTGGAGGGTATAGCTGGCTGACAACGACAATTAATCTAGGAATGACAATTCAAAGTACATACTGCTTAAATGGCTTTTATAACGATATTTAAATTGAAAGACCGGCATTTCCCGTGACAGAAATAGGGTGTTTATCAATATAACGACCCACTTAAATTATCTTTTTGTTCCTTAAATCCTATTTTTCGAACTTCTGTTAATGTCATGCCATCTACTGTAGGTGACTTACGATGCGAGCCTATTTTCTAGCGTTTTTCTGTCTTTTCCAGTTTTATATTTTCGCAGTCTCCTAAACCTATGGCCATTAATGTATTGGCTGAGGAGGAAATTCTAGATAAACGGAACTCTGTAGTGAAACGAAGTCATTTTCTGGCTCTCAGGGAATGCTGGTCAGGGTAGTGTCCTAATCGCAGACCATTGAATTGTCTGACTGCAAGAGCCACACATATAGGATAACTCGCAGCGAAATTACCACCACGATGGGTGTGCTGATATGCCTACCGCAAGGCATTTCGTGCGCAATGAGCTGTTGTACCAGCACCTTGAGGAAAATCACAGTTTAGGCTGGGGATAGTAGTATCTAGCGCAGTCGTAATTCCAGCGCTTATCACATGCGCGAGACCATGTTGTAGTCGCGGGGATTTCCCACGTGCAGGTAAGACTCCCTGGCAAGTCGGTAGCTGCAACAATTGAATCGCTTCTTAAAAAGCGTCAAATCTCGGCCTAATGGGGGCCGGAGACGCTGAACTGTTGACCAGAATTTGATTACATTGGCGAAATATAATTAAAAATACACTTTCCTAAGCCTGATAACTATTAAAAAAAACAAAGGGGTCTGGACTATCCGCTGTCGGATAATTTGCCGTCACTGACCAGTTTCGATGCAACTGCAGACTGGAAAACCCAAGGTCTCAACGCGACTCAAGTTGTTCACTGAAACAACGCTCTGACATAGAGACACGGACCTGCACTGCATCAGTTGAGATTAAGAATGGTCAGAATGGCGTGCGCGGTTATACTCAGTGTGTGATTGTTCATTGCTATGAGGTCGCCACATGACGAGGCGGAATACCAACAATACTCGGTCCTACAAACCTGGCTTCAAAATTAGTAAAAGAGAAGTAGGGCGGCCACAACCACAGTCACCCACGATGGTGTAGCTTAAGTCCTAGATAGGACACCCACCAAAAATATCCTAATGAAGCATTGACTTCAGAAAAATTCTGATACTGCTAATTTTTTTCTGTCCTCCCCTCTATAGTAATATCGGGGACATCAAAATTTTCGAAATTCCCTAAATCCAAAATTTCAAGTCCCTATAAAGACGAAAACAAGCAACAAAGCGTCCCTTCTAGATAGGTTTGGTTTTCTAAATACAGATGGTGAATTTCGGACGAGAGGTTAAGCAAAGGTACATTAGCAAAAACGTAACTTGGAAAATTGTCACTTTACTTTTGAATTATGATCACGATCGGTTGACTTGTCAAATTGATTATCGCACCGGAATGCGGGTTACTATATGCGTATCTTTTAGGCATCCTGCATAAACTACATTTAGTAAAAATGAATACTTTGACATACTATTTTATTGATTTTAGATACGATTCTAGATCTTAACATATTTGATACGTTATCATTTCCTTAGCTCACTTTGTAGGTAAACTATGTCTTCAAATGTTTTATTTGAAGAATCACTATCATTAAATTTTAAAAACATCGTTCGAATTCTCGAATAATTTTGAACCCGGCTTGATGCTGTACTATAGCCAAGAGTTTTCTTTCTAAAAGCTTAACAATATTCATTTAAGAAAATGCAATTCTCTAGGCTATTCAGAGGACACTAAATAGTTCTTTGGGAAATACTGTAATAGAGATCTACGTGGTCACAAACTTCATAAGCAGAATAACTAGATGGAGAGATAAAATGTTGTTTTAATATATATTTAAAAGTAGTAATAAATTGATAGTTATCAAGTCTTACGAACTGAAACCTTCCCTTTTTACATAAAAATTAAATAAAATGCAATTTACTACGCAATAGGTTCAGCAGAAGGAAAGCTTGTGCCTGCTTTCTATAACGTATGTTTGTATGAATAATTTTATCGAAGACCAGCAGAAAAAATACATACCACATAAGTATTCTTTTTCCGAGAACGTGATTTTCCGTGTGGCAGGAAGTGCGGTTATTCAAAAGCGGAAATTCTAGCGTGACTTAACTATCTTGAGAGAATGTTGCATAATATTTAATGTTGAAACCCCACCTAACCAATAAATTCCAACCGAGATCATATTTCAGAATTTTGGTTAAAACCTTATACCTGATCCGCTTAGGTGGATTACTGCTCACTACAGCACACCTCAACTATGATCACTGCCTTTTCGTGATGAACAAGCAATCTGCACAATGAGACAAAGGTCGGTCCACTAAAAAATAAGCCTTAAAATTGCATGAGTTTTCGGGGATGGCTCTTCAATCTCGCGTACTGTCAATCTAGCCTGATTTGTGATAAGTCCCGCGGGTAACATTAGTCAACACCGCCACTGTGAATCCTGACGGTCGATGCAGATGGAATCAAAGGGGAAACGGAAAACCAAACAGCTGATCTTCGATTAACCTTAGACAAATTATTATGGGATCTTTACCTGGGAGTAACCCTCACCTCTCCGTCCCAATGAAAAGGCCAAATGGACTTTTCCTTTCTGCCGATGAAACTTAGGTCAAAACCCCGCACGAGGAGAGGATACCGATAAGGGGTCATCTCTGCCTGCCCAATGCACTTCAAAGTGAAACATAACTCTCGACGTTCCTCGAGTCAGCAAACAGACAAATACCTTACAGTGGGAAAGATAATTTAAGATAGCTTAATCATGCAGCATCCTCCCATGATCTTTCAGACAGGCTTGGATACCCGTTTTTTAATACACATCTGGGTCGCCTGTCCACAACGCGCACGGTAAAACATGGTTATTTACGTAGTATGCATTTTTAATCGCTTTTTAATGATCTTTTAAATGTAAATATTAGAAGTGATTTTGGCAGATTTTAATAAGGCAGTTGATCCACTTATATAAAACTGCGTCCTAGGTGTGATTCGAACCCATACCAGCAAGGGGAAGGCCTTAGTATAGCCAACGCTCTAGCCAACTGAGCTACGAGGCCCCCACCGGGAGCCCTGGGTTTAATCACACTTGGGTCAACTTAACCACCCAGCCTACTGCAACGTTTGTAGTCCACCAATGCTCGCCTAAGCAGGATTTCCTATGTAAGCAATCTATAACCCACCAGATGACTACCCCCGCCTCGGCCGCTGAGTTCGTCAAAAGTGGGTCAAATGAATTATTCAAATCTTCCCAAATCCTCTACCAAGTAATTGCGCCTAGTACTCATCTGTTGGATTCTGGATGTATTGCTTAGGACATCCTGCTTGGGCAGTCAGTTTACTGTATCAGAATTTGTGGATTCCATACGTTGCAGTTGGCTGGGCGGGTAACTTGACCCAAGTGTGATTAAACTCACGGCTCCCGGTGGGGCCTAGCAATTCAGTTGAATAGAGCGTTGGCTGTACTAAATCCTTCACCTTGCTGGCATGAGTTTGAATCCCACCGAGGCCACCTAGTTTATCACTAGTGGGTCAAATGAATCCAATGTAACTATATTTTATCGGAAACATTCTTAAGGATATACCTGCTTGTGTTAGTTTGACAGCCAATCAAGTATTCTTCAAAGTTTATACCACAGAAAGAATAAATGTGGTTTTAGAAAGCTTCCGATTCTAGGAATATTTAAGACCGTGCATGTTCCATTCAAATAGCATGACATCCGTCCATTTATTAAGGCCCCTCACGAAGTCTAAATTTGATTTGACATAAATTGCAGGATCTTATGAATACTATATGCTACCTTATTAATGGAATTGGCCGCTGACTGAACAAAGAAGTGCGCACACTGACGAACATCATTTTTCTTGTTCGTCTTTTCGAATTTGTTATTTCATTTACAGCAGGAAAAAAACAAATGCCATCAACGTTAGCTCAGTATGTGCAAAAAATAACGATTGGCACTTCAGCAAGCTCCGAATGTAATGGGCATTAGAGCAAGCCTGCTAACTGCTTAATTTTCAAAAAAACTGTGAGCGTAGAACTCAAACTTATTAAAAAATTGTATTTTAATAATTTTTTGGGAAGCATTCAAAGACCGAGTCGTTTGTCCCACTCTGAATGAACTTGAGACGTCCACTCAGGGAGAGCTCAAGGAAGACAGAAAGGATACATAAAAGGTTGGGACGAATTTTGCATGCGCCCGTAAGTGCAAAGGGCGGCGGAGTCAGAGTATGCTGGAAGTTATTGCTGCTCGTACAGCTGGCTAAGATTATCTAGCTGAGATTGAAAAAAATATTTCCAGGGAGTGACAGACAAAGGCGCTTCTAAGGTCGCAGCGAACTGGTTTCGGAATGATGTTTCTGGCTGAAATATCGCTTGTTAGAATACGACAAAGGTGTTTGCCGTATTCGTATACGTTACTCAGCACTATTCTTAAAACGTGAGGCACCAGTTTTAGCAAAGTTTTGTAATCCTGGCGAAATTTGAAACATTTCTTGCTTTTCCATTCGTTTCGGAGTTGCGTGCAATACATTCTGTCTGAAAGAGGTGCACGTAAACCCGCATGTTCCCATAAAGAAGCCGTGAGGTTCGATTCAATCTGCACACTTTTAGTAATTTTGATCCGTGTGAGAATGCTAGGCTAAAGCAGTATTCCTGTGAGTAGCCTCGAATGTCTGAAAAGTACAATAAAATATTCTAAGTAATTTGCTTCCTAGCGTCGCAATCGCAGACAAACTGCGTAGCGAAAATCTATTGTCCTGTAAGTACTTTTACTAGCCGTGGTTGAATATATATAGGCATTGAAGCCGGGGAAAATGTCATATTATTAAAGATCAGTAGATTTGATATCTCATACAATGTTACTCGAAGTGCTAAAGTGTGTTTTAGATTAAAAAAGGTTATTAATGGAGGGATATATTAACTACCGTGCAGCATAGGATCTGACATTCTGACCGTAAATTTTGATGAGGTCCACCGTGTTCTCCACAGCTTGGTGGTGCCCCATGTTCGGCATTTTTTATCGATGTTCATCCCGAAAAATGCGTACCATGGCCTGATCAGGCCCCCGTGTTGGTTCAACGCATCTACCACGCGGCCCGTTTAGGAGGCATGACACCCCTCATAAAACAAAGATCACTGACAATATTATTATTCGTCTTCATTGTGAAGATTTTTGAAATGTTTGCCAGAAGAAAGAAAAGAACGAAAAATATCAAGCACCTCCACCTGTTTCAGAAAAGTGTCGACTGTCAGCTTTCTCCTCGACAATTGCGACCAAGAACTTCTTGTAGTCGCCAGACGTGTCGCCCCGAATTTAGTCAGCCAGTGATTTTTCAAACTTCTGGATTAACACTTAATTAACGTCTGCAAGGTTATCCTAAACATAAAAAGTCAAAATTATTGACATTTCGGACGATGAGTGCAACCTCAAAAAGAGGTCAACGGAGTGTTTGAGAACTTATTGATCATATACGGTGAAAAATGTATTTCCAGTGCACACTGCCTCGCACAAGATATCAGAATGGAGTTTTGCAGGTTTTCACAGGATGAAATAACCTCTAGGGGCATTTACGACATTGTTGATATCCTGCTGAAACGTTTAACTAACAGAATGCTTCTTTTCACCCAGCACACAACCTCTGAGACCGTTGTCCCTAATGGTTTTCTGTCGGTCCTTGATGGATGTTTACCTTCCGTCCCTTACGGTCCTTGTTTTTGTTATTCCGGCTCCTACCGCTCCGATCCCCTCCCCACCATCTCCTACTCAGTTACCCCTGAACGAGTCGGACGGTAAAAACCATCTTCGACGCCCTGATGTTCGGAAGGGAACTAGAGATGCGTCGCTCCAGTGGCCGAACTGACCTGAACGCTCATCGGCCATGTACCGTATAGATCCCCAGACACCCAGCTTCGCACGTCTAGTGTGCGTCTCCCACATCATCTGCCCGGTTAACGTTCCTGTGTGACTGTTAACCGAGGCCGCGGACCCACTTCCCTTTTGACTATCATGAAGGGGTGTTTCAGCTTCACACTTTGTCTCTTGAGCCCCCCTACCGTTTAGTGCGTGGGAGGAGAGCACTTGCTGTTAACGCATTCCTCGTCTGCAGTTCCAGCTGTTGATTATGATAGCTACTTCAGAAGAACGGAAGCCCTGTCCTGATTGTCAATTATTTCTTCATCATAGTTCCTCATAGGCTGAACTTTTACCGATTAAAAATGCCATGGATGGATAATAATAGTTGACTTTCGTCTCACCGTATACGGCACTTCTTGCCTATCAGTAAACAGTAACGTCAACATAAGTGGCTCAGGGAGCTAAAGTAATCATTAGGTGTAGCTGTTACATAACCACGCATGCTAAATATATATATATATGTTGCTGTCTCGAACGGGGGTTCCAACACGAGTACGGACTGTTGGGCACTGAAAGTTCTTGTCCTGGCGATTGTGTCCACGGCCTCGCATCTGCTCTCTGTACTTGAAGGGCCCGTACGTGCCAGCAAGAATCATATGGGCATCTTATCCTTACACATAATACTACCGACCGGTGAGGCAACGATGGCTATCGTCAATAACGACCGAATGACGATGCAACTAATTAATGGAACCTTAAACGAATATCCTATAAGGTGCGTTATAATTTATCCATTTGGTTGCGGCCTTTCAGTTGAAAGTGCAGATACGGTTTTCGTTGTTATGGTATGCTCATGAAAGCGGAAAATTTGAATTTCTTGATAAGCAATTAGTGTTAAGTTTGTTTGGTTGCATCTACCTGTCGCCATTACCATTTTATTCGTTCCAACTACTAATTTAATGCCTCAACATGTACACTACTCGCCGCCTCAACTTAAAACAGTGCTTTTTGTAACTATGAGCACTTTTTGTAACACCTGTCGAAAGATTCGCCGGATGAAAATGAAAATTGGAAATGCATTGTGTGAAATTCAGGTTGGAGGCAATAATGCACGTAGATCCTTATTAGCAAGCATTAATTTAATGGCTTTATCTTAGCAGGTTGTCCCCAGTCAGGTTAATGTTCATTCTACGTCCCACAGGGAGGACTGCTCAGAACGTGATTTCGGTCAAGCATCCATTCGGAGACTACCTTTTAGGTTTTGTGTTAACCATGTTAACCGACACTTCACCAGACAGGTTAACCATCGTATTCCGACGATGTCCACCGTATTCTCCACGCCAGGTGGTGCAGGGACGGTGACTTGTGCGCAAATTAGTTTTAAGTGATAGTATATTTGGGCTGCAGCTACTGAAATATCTCTCTCTCTTCCTTTACCCGTCTAAACCCTGTGTCAAGGCAGAGTCAAGAAGACCGGAGGCACAGCTGGCTGGCGCAACATCCAGCTCGAATCGCAAACTGAGTGAGAGTGCCATAAAGGCCACAGTAAGAAGGAGCCATTGCAGCCTGACTCCCAGTCCGCCAGTCAGCCACTCCGCACAAACGCACACACCGGCTGACCACGCAGTCTGATTTATCCCGTCAGTTGGCAACCTTCCAAGCCACGGCTTTTAGCGCAACGTGTTAGTTTCAAGCGTGCCAAATTATTTGTAGTGTGAAAATGCGTTGATTCATCGACCTCACTCTCTATTCTGATTCCCAGGACACACAATATTTCAGTCACACTGGAACGTATACTTTTGAAAGAGGTTCTCCGCGGTGGCCTACGAAAAGAACAATATAAAAAAGGAACATTTTAATACTGATCATTTTTATTGATTGTCAATTTTTTTGTAAATATAATCACATTTTCATCATTTTGACTTTAAAAGGGCATTTTTCAGTTTAAAGAAAGGATCTAATAACCATATTTTATAAAGACCGTGGACTGTCCAATCGTTAGTCATCTAACCTGGATATTTAGTAATGCTACTTGCTAAGTGCAAAACCTGATCCATAGCTATTGGAAAGTTTTATCAGCACTATGTAAGGTTTTTTAATGACGTATACAAATACATAATTTTCCTTACACACAAAATATATCGCTTACAAATTTGAAGCCTTGAATGGAGGTGAAAAATATCTTGTCTGCAAATAACAAATTTGAAGAAAATCGAAGTCACTTCCAAATGTGTAAAAGAAAAAATATTTTTCTGCGTATTTTCGATAAAATACATTTCAACTTATAGGGCAATGAGAATCAATTTTAAAAAATTCATACTACTTAAATTGTCTCTAGGTAGGAGTGTTTTGTTTGCAGACAGCCAAAAAGGAACTCATTCAAGAGCCCGCAGCTTGCAGTAACTGAAATATATGGGCATGCTGCAAGATAAATAATATAACAACCCTACTTAAGCAAAAACTGTAATCAAAAATACATTACAGAATTTTGTTTACATTTCCTAAGCCATCTAACCTTGTGTACAGAACTTGTGCGAACACAACCGGCACAAGTAGAATGATGTGAATAGCAGCAAAGGATAAAGTTGCGAGTGAAGTTAAACAACTAGTTATTTTCCGCTCCAAAAATATGTTTCCCTTTTTCAACTTTCCCCCACCGTTGATGCTCCCCTATAGCCCTGTGTTCTCTCTTCGCAGAAACTTTCAGGGAGGCCGTCAGACATATGTTGACTTCGTGAATGACACGCTCGAGCACGGCATATTCCAATATAAACATAATCGGTTGACCTCAAGAATAGGTACACCCAAGGCTTCTCGTTGAATTCCCGTGGCCTAACTCATTATCCATATATAACAGCTCTATTTACTACCTACGGGCTTTGGCGCGCATTTGAGACTCGTAGCGCATAGATGTAAAAGACTCATGAATCGAGTGCCTGAATTCGGAATAATGAGGCTATCTCAGGATATTGCTTAAAGATATTTGGGTCGATTGGAGCGTCGACCACGGCGTTCCGTTCCACGCAGAAGTTTCTGTTCTCTCTCGAGCAATTTAAGTTGAAAATCCGATGACCTTATCAACTTCTAGCCTACGTAATTATTTGCCATACTGGCAGCACTGTTACCAGCGCCAAATCAAGACGCGTGTTTCACCGAGATTCTGCTGCTACATAGCACAGCTCCTCAGTGCCATTCATTGGCATAACATCAACGAAACACGCGTCTGGACCTTTAGCTAGTAGCTGGGTTGCCAGCCGGGTAAATAATTACGTAGGCTATACTACTGTCTATTGGCAGTTTGTGAATATTACCCGGTTATCCCACAGTGATTAATGAACCTCGGCCCAAACTTTCATACCAACTCTCTGTCTGTGTCTGTGACCCTCAAATATACTGATTTACTCCAAGTCAGAGATCAATTTCAGAGGAAACTAAAAAGTTACAATTTCAAGACTGGAGTAGCTATCAAAAAGCCCATGGGAAAAGTTGGGAGACACACTGATGGGTCGAACCCCTCGCATTTATGCGATTCAGTGCCACAAAATCAACGAAAAATGCATATCTGGGCTTTTAGCTAGTATCTGTGCTGACAGTATAGCGTATCTTTTAACCCCAATATATATGCTAATAACTGCATGTGGCATTTTAATGAAGATTATGTGGTTATACCGCAGTGGCTGAGCGACTTTGGTCCAAATATTCGGCCTGTGTATATAAACCTTAGGATACACTGATTTTCTCCAAGTTAGAGATAGTTTTCTGGGAAAATTGTAAAGCTGCAATAGTAATCTTTAATAGCTGATGTTAAGAGCAGCTGTCTATATGTTTTATTTCAAAAGTAAACTTTACAAGAACGTTTACAAATTGGAACTCTTCAGTCTTACAGATCTCGAGAATTTTCAGTTAAAACAAAATTTGTCAATTTAAGCTCTCCAGATCATTTTATTATTTCTTTGCTCTTACAAATCGTAATCAACTAGAGTCAAAAGCTACAAACTGAAGTAGGCACTATGTAATCCACAACAGCGTTTGGCAATTGTAGGCCCTGTTTCACGGTCTTTTCGCGCTTTTGGATGAAGTTGTAAATTTTCTGTAGGCCGTTCCATCCATTGAAAGTTTGTATACTTCGTTAGTGTTGCTCGGGTGCAAGCAAGGCATGCTTAGTAAGCTGTGTGAAGACAAACCGCGCCAACTTACACTGCTGTTCAGCCCGAGTTTAAGCTGAGAAGCGAAGCTTCGATCAAAGTAAATTGATAAAATACTCGGTGCCAGGCGTTCAATTTATCACGGCCCTGAGTTTGTACGACGCGCACCAACCAAAATTGTGTTATTTCAATCCCACGATGTCATTCTTATAAAGTCCTCCACGTAGTTATCGATGATTCTTGTCCTTGTGTTTTCTTGTAACTATTATCCAATCTAAATCAATATAGGAATGGTATCACGCAAATACTTTTTTGTGAATATTTATTGAGATTTCTTAATCTAACGAACTGAGATTATGATGGCTGAAAGACTATAAACATAGTAGTCTATTCGGAATGGTCAAAAATATGCGAGGTTTAGGCAATGGAATATAAGAAGATGGAAAGGTGATCTCTGGAAACAGTAGTTCAATCATCTGACATTTTGAACTCACCGTAGCATATCGTTAACAATAAGAGAGCTGTACAATTCAATGCATATTTAGCTCACTGCTGCCGGGAATGACCTTCAGCTCAGCATTGATTTTAAAGCCACTTAGCAAGGATTTTGTGATCAAATAAGGGACTTAGTGGAAGGTCATTCTCGGTGAAAGTGACTTAAATTCGCGTGAGAGTTCAAAATGTCGGAGGATTAAAATACTGGTCCCAGAGGTCAACTTTCCGTCTTTTTCAATCGTTGTATACAGCGGAGTTTCCGGAGAACTGGTGCCTGGATTCCACTGGGCGTGCGATGCACATTAAGACATTTACAGTGACAGGATTTCGTGGGTCCTTAACTGCTAGATAAGCTGCAGGACGTATGCCTTCTCAGAGACCATGAAGCAATCCCCGATGGAAAAAAAATTGTCAACTGCTGTTCAGTTACACAAGGAGCGACTTACGCCCCTCATATGCTGTCAGAAAGAAAGGGGATCAGTTTGCTGGCTATTTACGCGTCACCAACAACCCTGCGCTGCTGCCTAGAGCGTTCTCCGATAAGGATGCCTTATATGGCTGCCTAACCAGGATACGGCAATGGGAACCGTCTACACTACATGTGGCTTTGTGCCAGATTCTGGTGAAATTAGGATTAGGTTTCAGATTGGGGTTAAGGTCACAGTTGGGCTTGGGGCATGGTTAGGCTAAGGATTGAGGTTATTATCTTGTTAACTGTAGGATTTCGGTTTGGGGTAGGCCTAGGATTAAGAGTAAGGTAACAATTTAGTTTTATGTTAGGTTTAATGTTAAGGGTAAGACATGTAAATATTTACGCTTCCTGAAATGTATCACCAGGCCACCTATTTTAAGTGTGCGAGAACTTCTTATTCCGGTGTCCTATTTGGGCGGGCATATAAGGCATTCTTACCCAGTTCTTCTTGCGATAAAAATGTACAGTAATTGTATTGTGTCGTTTTTTTCTCATGAGAAGGAAGACATTTAGCACATTATTCGAAAACAATTGGCCTTTTCTTCACGTATCCTCACTTCTCCCCCTACTTTAGTTTGCCTCTCTCCCTCTTCCCCATTCCAACCACTTAGGCCCCACGACGCGCAATGGATTGTACCATAGATGTCACTAAACCTCCCTAAAACCACCTCTTGCCTTCTTGCCACCTTCGGTGTGCTCATCCCTGTTTTACTCGATCGACGAAAATGTAACTCAGAACTTAAAAACAGAACCTAAAACCACCTCTTGCCTTCTTGCCATCTTCGGTGTGCTCATCCCTGTTTTACTCGATCGACGAAATTGTAACTCAGTACTTAAAAACATTTATACATTTGGGAAATTACCCTATGCATGACCGTGCATATTCAGGCATTTTTCTGCAAATTTTCCTCTCCTTTAATCCGGGATTTGGGTGGCGCCCTTTGGAGCGGCATCAGCCTCCCCTCATACAATCGGACTCTGTTTGAAGTCGTACCGCGAACCGCCTTCGCAGCACATGCACTTTGCAATAAATAATCGCTCCAATTGCGCGGAGTTACTTGGGTATGCTACAGAACTCGGGAAACTTGCCAAGTCTTTTCCAAGCAAAATTGACGAAGCCAATATCTTTGAACACAGCCATTTGAGCATGTATTCATTTTCCCCCTCAGCAGATCAAAATATTTACTTAAATAGCATTCAAATTTTGGCGTTCGGTGGTGGTATCTTTCCGCTAGAGATATGAAAGTTCCTTTGGGACGTAATAGTGTAAATCGGGAAGGGCAGCCTCTATCCGAGTTAATCCAAAAGGGCAGCGGGTATCGAATACGATATTGCTGCATGCTATATTTGATGGAATTCCCCACTTGTATTTAATCTTATAAAATATCACCGAAAAGGGATAAAAAACGCTGAATGATCGGGCACAATAGAATGGGTATGTTAAGAAATTAACCGGTTGAATGAAGATAATTAATCGGCTAGCTTGCCTGATCTATCGTTCAAATTCGTTCTTTCCAAAGATTATTTGGATACACGCTACCTCAATAGATTCTGTCGCTGAATCCAGAAGACTCTGTTTGCTCTCCAACAATCACCATCTGGCATTGCAAACGAACAGTTGAGAAGGTACACAAGTGCGTATACTAGGCCTGGGTTACTTTACTAATTAAAAATACCAACAAAATATCTGATTAGTTCATTTGTTTGCGCAAATTTGGCTCTGTTTTTTCATCTCTGGTGATGATTTTCTGTGTGGGCAAATACTCAAACCGATAAACGTATAAGCCTAACAAAGGAGGCGTTTAAGCGTTTTTAGTTCAGTAGAAGTAATAAATGGCTCTAGAGTATGAGCAAACACTACCGCAGAAATAGTAAAAGATGGGGAAAAGTATCGAAATCACTTCAGCATTTAGTGGCCCCAATACTTTTTCTTCTTTACTTTATCATGACATATATAAATCATATTATATATATATAACGCGA
>WEDG01000623.1:0-113528 GCA_017591395.1 Schistocephalus solidus | reverse complement strand
CCACACCGGAATCGACTGCGCTTGTAGCAGCCGAACCCTAATAGCAATGAAATACAATTCGAGGCTCGAACGGTCTTACGTCAATCGCATCTGGAATTTGATTGGTTGCTAGTGAACCTCGATGACGCGTCGCTAAGGGCGCAAGAGAATGCGCGCAGTGTTATTGGAAAATCGATAGGGCACTGAGCTGTCAATCCCGCGCGCGCCGTGTCATGCCATTTCCTGCGCTGTCGTGCTGCGACGCGGTCGCTTAACTGCCTGCACCCCTGTTCTAACTATACTGACCGTTTTTTGATTTTTTTGCAGAATGTTTAGCGAAGTATCTACGAAAACACTTAGGAGACGTGCCCAGAAAGGTTTTCTGGATGATTTACGTCAAATTGCCGAGAATATGAGGAAAATGTATTCGTCCGACTCATCTTAATCGTCGTGGCATCTGACCTCTTCCTCTAGTTCGTCATATGACGACTTAGAGATTTCCTCTGCTGATGAGGATGCAAGTTGCACATCAGATGTATCTGATGTGGCACCAAACAACTCTTCAAGCACACCTACAATTGAAAAGGAACCTACGTTTCGAGAGGCTATGAGTTCTTGGGCAATACGCTTGCGTATGCCATTGATTCACCAGAGCATTCTTCTGAATATTATAAGACGGCTGACCTCTGACCTTCCCGCAGACGCACGAACGCTGTTGGCTTGGAAAAGTGATATTTCAAAGGTGACGGCAATGGGCAGTGGTGAGTACGATCATTTAGTACTTGTGAAACAGTTAACTGAGCAGTTTTGAGGTGTCTTATAGGCAATATTTTTGTAACTTATTTAGCTAATGATGGGCTCCCTATACATAAGAAAACTAAGCGCGGGTTTTGGCCTATCCTAGGTAGAATTATGGAGCCCTTTGTTTGTGAACTATTTTTGCATTCCTCATCCCTTTTTTTCCTATTGGGTTGTAGCTCATTATGTCTGAAGATGGATTTAATACTGGGCCCTATAGATTCCAACGTTTTCGCTTCGAACATCCCGTTCCTCTCGTCGTCATCGGTACGCAGAACAATTACAACCGTTACCATTTTTTAGGACAATTCATCTGGTAGCGGCGGTTCTAGCATAACTATGCCTTTTTTCCAGTCTCCTTCACATGCGGGTAAACCATTACCTTTCATAGATAATCTTCCTAGACGGTATTCGGTGCAAACGAAAGAGACGACGTGGTAATAAAACAAGAAGACCCAGCCGATCAGCCATCAAAGCAAGTCTTCGGTGGATAACGCAAAGCCAAATGCAAGAAATAAGGCTTTTGCAGGCTTAGAAAGTGGAGGTGGCGGCCACACGGCATCGCCTGGATGAGCACATTGGTAGCTGCGGCACACATGCACCCCAGCGTACTGCAAGGGGTCCTACTGTACAACAAATATCGACCATTGACGAAGTAGATGCCCTGACCAAAGAAATTTCTCATTATTAACTAATTCATGTGCACCGCAGACGTTTTCAATCTTTGGAATATTCCGTAAAAGGCGGACAATCTGCAGCTAGAACGAGCTTTCAAAAATGCCTTTAAAAAGGCATATGACAGACTGCAGAAAAGGCAGCCCTGGGGCACTGTGCTGACGGTAAGTAGATTTTAATTATCAACGTTGTATACAAACATTTACTACATAAAAGCATGTGCATTGTTTACTCACCATCACTAATTTTATTGTCTTTTCATTGCAGGGTGGATTTCTCATGAAACGGCTGAGGGATTGCCGGGTCCATCAACACAGGACTACTGATTAGGAGAAATTTATAAGATTTATTTTTGTACACTTACGCTTTGCATATTTTTAAACAAAATATATTTTAATTGCTTATTCAGTCTTCCGCGTGTCACCTTATCATTAATATTTATTCGATTAGAATGTAATTGGGATCGTTTTTTTAACCGTTTAGCTAGTATGGGCGTCAACCAAAGGAGTAAGGTGTTCCGCTGTGTGGTTGAAAAACGAGATAGGAATTTTCGGATCCAATTCGCGTCCGAATTCGTAGTCATGGTCGGATCCGATTCGTGTCCCATTCGCGTCCGAATTGTTATTAGGGAAGACGTCGAGGTTTGCACACACACGGGCGAGTAACGCACCTGTAGTCATTTTTAGACGATGCACGTATTAAACAGGGTCCCTAAGCACCATGCCGATCACTCAAACGCAACAGTCATTAGAAGGAACGGCAGAAATGTTGGAAATGGATTCTACTATTAAGAAGGATATAAAGGTATGAAAACGCACAATAGAAAATAAAGAAGGGAGCGTTACATGAGGCGATATCCCTTTTGGAGTGGGGGAATTACGTCATGTCTGTTGGATAACCGGTGCAACATTGTGGGCAACATTGTGGGATGCTGACATTGAACAGAGAGTAGCGATACGATAAGCAGCGACGGTAGTCGGAGGGATGGGAGTCATCGTTCGAGAGTGGAAGGGGGCACCGGCATCTTCACCGACATTCCATCACTCCATCCTCATCCGGGATCCGCGCGAAAAACTGCTACCAGTCCATTCAAACAATTCTGTCGGAACTGTGGTTCAATACACGCTCGCATATGATTGGAAGTACTTTGCCCTTCAAATCGACCGCAGACGTTTCTACCCCTGTCAAATGAATACTCTCGAACGTCAATAATAGACTAGTCTTGACTCTAACCATTCTCACCTGATACATTCATCCCCATTATGTAAAGCTGTTTTAACTTAAAATTTTGCTATTTCTGAACCTTGGAAAATAGGTTTGTTTACTTAAAACAAACTATTCATTTTGAACATTGCTTTTTAAGAAACAAACAAACCAAAGCAAAAGCGGTTAATGAAAAGAGGAGTTTGTTTTAGGGTTTATCCTGTGTTCTAAGGATTTGACGGCGCACAAGCAGCGCCCAATCAATAAACCTTTTTATTTATTTTACACTGTGGACCACCGAATATGTACGTCAGAATGATATCATCGTTTGGATGACTGGTTATATAAGGAGACATCATAGTTCATGGATGACTCGAGGTAGCGAAAATAAAGTTTCAAGAGGGTCACTTAAATTACCGATGGTCCTCTCTACGAGTAATGGGGAAAGCTAATGGGAAAATATGGGGAAAATAAAGGTTAATAGAATCAGTGTTAAGGATAAATGTGCAGTCTTCGCTTGAATGAAGATAAACTAGTTAACGAGCTTATTTCAATTGGCAAGTTATTCCAAAGAAAACTATACCTAAAAGCAAAGAAGAGAGAGCGTTTACACGTGGAGGATGCAGGGGGAGGTATTATTAACCCTGAATTTCTTAGGTTATAAGGAAGACTAACCGGGGTAATGACAGAAAGCTTGAGGAGTGTTGAACAATTATTTAGTCGGAAAAGGAGACAAAAGCCTGCTTCAAGTCTCCTGACCCAAATAAATTTCAGCTTCATTAGCTGCTTCTTGTTGAGTAAGAAATAGGAGTTTTTTGTGAAATGTCTTTGGACATTTTCAATTTTTGAACGGCTAATTTCGTTTATTAAACCGAAGGAAGGACAGCAAAATTCAAGAATGGGAAGTACAAACACACAATAAAGTCTTCATTTAATTTCAGGAAGGTAGAAATTATAAGAAATAAAGCCGCAAATCTGAGCAGCTTTGGCCGCAGTTCTATCGGCATGAGGCGAAAGATCTTATTTATTGGTGTAGCTTAAGCCCAAGTCCTTGATAGAGGAACATTCAATCATAGGACAACCTTCAAAAATAAGAGGTTGCGGCAGCCTGTGGAAACTTGCCTCCTTGGGCTTAGTTAACGAGCTTTAAATTTCTCCTTTTTGGATCATCGCGCACAACGAGTTAAATATTGAATCTTATCTCTGCAACACACATGGGAGGAGTGGAATTTATTTATTTATTGACAGTTTACAGGCAAGGTCAAATGAGGTATGCAGTAGAGGATGTAGAGGACTGTGAAATAAATCCTGATCGTTTTTCTAGTGATTACAGGAGATAAAACTGCAGCTCATTATTAATGTTTGGGATGAAGAAGGGTTGACACAGGTGCGTGGTGTATTCATTCTACCTTCGGTGTAATAGATCCGGTATTCTGCAACGGTATGGTATGCTTTCTATGTACACTGACAATTTTACAGTTGCCCATTGATATAAACCGGCAGAGCGCAACATCGTGCTTGAGCACTTAAAAATGATCTTCAGGCCTTCGCTCAGTTGTGTTGCACATGGTGCATTACCCATTCTTGGTATAAATGCTCCGTTGTGGTTGTTGGCACAATCATCAGCCCCGGACAAGCGTAGAAGGTCACGATATAAACGTGCGTGTAGTTATAACGGATCAGGGCATATCATATTCTAGTGGTCTTCATCTGTCAGAAAACTGCCGAACTACTGGGTTATTCTCAGACATTTCAAAACCATCAATATAAGAACCAGCCTATATAAAGTGTACGTTCAGGTGAGTTGAGTTCAGAATATTTGAGGAAAATAGGCTTACGCATTTTAACTATTTTTCACGTAAAATTCACAAGAATTAGAAGCAATGTAAAGAAGATACTTTCAAATGAATTTAGGCCAAATAAGATAGTATACTTGTAATTTTAAGGAAAATTAGTCACATATTATGAGTGGTTCTGCAGCATATGTATGTCAAGCCGAAGTTTGAATGCCGTCACAGACTGGAATATTTCACTTGCCTCAGGTAGGTTATTCCATGATCCACGACACGGTTGGAGAAAAATTATTTCCTCACATCCAATCTTTCTTGAGGCAAACATAGGTAGAAAGGATGCCCTCGTAGACTTGTCATAGTGGCAAGTTGGGAACGTCATCACACAAGAGGGCGCAATCTTACTCACGCACGACATGGAAGGTTTATATCAAGTCACTGCGCAACTGCCTCTAACTCAGAGGAGAGAGATTAAGGTTTTAAAGTTGACCTCAGACGGTAGATCACATTGACCTCTTACTAAGTTTATGGCTAGCCACTGCACCCTTACGCGCAGGTTGTAGTCCTGATGCGTCCACGGTCACTAGGCTTGAATTGCATATTCAAGATAAGGCCTTACAAACGTACCAAAGACTTTAGAAAAGCAGTCTTCCTCGAAAACTTTAAATGCCCGCTTGATAGAGCACAGCATTCAATTGGTGGATTTAGCCGCTTAACAACATTGCGTAGCAGGCTTCAGGTTGTTTGTCATCCAAACGCTGAGATCCTTCTGTCTTTCTGCTTCTTGGAGTAGCAAACCATTCAAATAGTAGGTTCACTTATCAGTGACCTGATTTCGATTTCCCAGACGTAGCAGGGAGCATTTGTTTGAGTTGAAGGACAAGTGCCATCTGCGCGACCACTCGTCCAATCGAAGAAGATTGTCTTGGAAATTGTTTCCAGCCGCAGCATTGTGGATGACTTTCCTGATTTTTATATCGTCCATGAACATAGCAACGTCACTGCCCAATTCATGCACACAATCATTAACGAACAAGATCAATACGATCAATAAGAGCACTGAACCTTGTGGGATTCCACTCTCGATGACTGTGCGCCTTCATCGCTCTCCACCTGCACATAGCACTTGGAAACGACCAACAAGAAAATGCTCGACCAATGTAAGAATTTACTCAACTTTTTAAGGAGACGCTGGTGCGGAACGCTATCGAAGGCCTTATAGAAATCAATGTAGGCCACATGCACACTTTCTTTTGCATTGAGTGCTTTTGTCCAGCTGTACATCGTATAAAGTAAGTTCGTAACACATGATCTTCCCCTACGAAACCTGTATTGCGCATTAAATAGGAGGTTATGCGTTTCTATATAAATCATTAATTCCCTTTTTGAGAACCTTCTCCATAATCTTGCAACAGATTCAGCTTAGGCTGTTAGGCCTGTAGGTTAATCAATAGGTTTATTGATTTGGCACTGCTTGGGCACCGTCAAATCCTTAGAACACAGGAAATAACCTAAAACAAACTTCTTTTTTCATTAACCACTTTTGCTTTGGTTTGTTTGTTTGCTTAAAATGCAGTGTTCGAAATGAAGAGTTTGTTTTAAGTAAAAAAACCTATTTTCCAAGGTTCAGAAATAGCAAAATTTGAAGTTAAAACAGCTTTACAGAATGGGGATGAATGTATCAGGTAAGAATGGTTAGAGTCAAGATTAGTCTGTTATTGACGTTCATCAGTATTCATTCGACGGAGGTAGAAACGTCTGCGTTCGATTCGAAGGGATAAGTACTTCCAATCAGATGCGAGCGCAGTCGATTCCGGTGTGGGGTCTGCCGACTAATTAAACTTAGTTGACTGATTGCTAAAAAAGGAGAAAAAGATGAGGAGCAGGAAGAGTTTAACGGAAAGAAACTTTCTATGCATTCCTACAGTCTTCATATTTGTATTATATAACAAAGTGTTGAATTATGTACCCTAATAGCATGCTCGATATAGCACTGATATACGTAAATCTCGACATTCCGAGAGAGGACATAGCCTCTGCTCATTGGTTAATCCATAATAAGATTCCGTGCTGTGATTGGTTGGCATGATAGTGTGTCTAGAGTGGGTGCGGGAAGCAGCCATTCCACTTTTATTTCTCGTGGCTTGCGTACGCACGTGGTTGACCGTAACGCAGCCTGCCCTTCTGTCGAACCGTTTTTCTCATTTACATTGCTTAACTGTTTACTATATCAATTTAATTTGTTTATTAACCATCTAAAATGTATAGGCAGCCCTGTAAAAGGACCATTAGAAGGCATGTTGCCCGCGATATCGCGGAAATATAGCGCTAAGTTAATGAGGAGCTTAATAGTTATAGATTAAAGCGCAGATTAGTGCTGTATTCCCAGTTGCTACTTACTGTGGAAAAGGCAAGCCAAATGATGTTCTAACTTTTTGTAAGCAAAGTGTGGATAAAATAAACCAGTTACAGTTAACTGGTATTAGTTTGGATAGCTTTGATCATTCAGTTATGGTGCGCATAGCAGCTGTTATATGTGATGTACCGGTTAGATATTTTGTCAAGCAAATCAAGAATTTTAATGCATATCATGTATGTGAACAGTGCGACATAGTTGGGGTATATATTGACAAAGTTGTATATGTTTGTGATGGCAATGTGGATAGAAAGGACGATGACTTCAGTCTGCCTTTGATCATGAGCTCACAGTGGCAATCAAAGCGACCACGTCGTTACAGGGATGAGGACTCCTACTTGTGGGACGAGACACATCCCCGTAAATCCAGTCGCACAGCCGATAGCCAGCCGTGCTGCTTTCAGAGACTTACATGAACGGCTGCTGGATCCAAATTTCCGCAGGGAACTGGTTAGTACCCGTCAATTATTTACATTTTCAATAAGGAGTCATAGTTACTCTCCCTCGGGGGTCGAAATACGGACGACATCGTTAAGCGCATATTTCTTGCGATTTTCAATGATGCTATCGCCTTGGAACTGAATTTCCAAAGATGAAAAGGAAAAGCTGCTTTATCAGGGTCAACATTTTATGAACTTATTACAGGTGGGTTATAACATCTCTTGTAAATTTCAACAACTTAGAGCTGTACGTTACTTGGAATTCCATTAATGGTGGCGGCTGACTAAACCTTTATGAGTTGGAGGCCGCATTTGTAAGGCACCTGAAAAGGTCTCTCGATGCCACCGGCAAGAGGGTTTAAAGGCACGTCCCTGAATTACCCTTTTATGGTCAGTTGATTTGCTTTCATATTGCTTAACTGTCTATTTTTAGAATGCCACCCAGGACTAGCCACCTCCACTCCAAACCCCCATCTTGAAAACCGGGCTAACCCCTGATTGAACGTATTCCACAACCCCGTATTGTTTATATTAAGTAGACTGATATCCATTATTGTACATATATTATTATGGACGTTATATAATACACATTTTTATATTTCCATCAACTGTGTGTTTACATTTTTTTTACAAAACTTTGAGAAAAGGGAAAAATGCGACTGCAG
Source organism: Schistocephalus solidus (assembly GCA_017591395.1). NCBI lineage: Eukaryota > Metazoa > Platyhelminthes > Cestoda > Diphyllobothriidea > Diphyllobothriidae > Schistocephalus > Schistocephalus solidus. The sequence continues at coordinate 105,562 of WEDG01000623.1, read as the reverse complement.
TGGCGTATACGCGAGCTAAATAGGATGGGAAGTAATGGTTACGTTGTTGGCGGTCACGGTAAAGGAATAATAATGGGCGTTCCGTATGTATTCGTTTTAAATGGGGGGTAACGTAGGTAGTATCCGACCCTTTTTCGTCTATTTCGACAAATCTCGACATTTCCATATTGGGCATATATCGGCAAAGAGGACAAACTCGATATACAGTCGACATATGTATCTCGACATTTTGATATCCGGGCGATATACGGCTGATATAAATTGCTATTAGGGTACCATTCGTTTCATAAAGCTATATCAAAACCTAGGCGTGCGGCTCGTTGCGCATTCAAATTACGTAGAGCACAAATGAAGTTAAAACCGGAATAAATCTACTACTAACAGAATGAGATAAAAAATAATAAGTTTTGCAAGTTAGTTTTTAAGCAAATTGTTTAACAAGCATAAAATTATACATAAAAATAAAGACGCTATTCAAAAACATTTAAAAAAGTAAAATTATCATAAATTTTTTAATAAGTTTTAACAATATAAAAAAACTGCTTTTTAGATAATGGGTATATAAATAATTAAATTTAGAGCCCTTGCGCATAGCCAGAGGATAGGTATTTATGAGTCTTGTAGGTCACTAACCACAAGCTATAGCTTGCCCATAACCGGATGGTGTACCACATAACCAGATGATTAAATTCTTCATCTCTATGTGCATTGCAGGTCGTCGTAAGATGTTCATAAAAGGACGTCAAATAGCTACTCGTGGAGGCTTCTGGCCTGAAATGGTTATCGCCGCAAAGAACGTTTTGATATGCTTGACTTCTAGATGCACCTACGGCAGCTCATCGGGAGGAGTCGGAATTGAAGTAGCTATCTCCGATAGTAACCACCACGTTGTAAAACGCGTGATACCCGAATTTGGCGTTATCAGAGCCCTTTCGGTCCGAATTATATGTTAAAGAACTGAGTTGAAAAATGTCTTATCTTATTCAAAAATAGATGTTTGGTATTATTAAATAAATAAATAAATTGTTTATTTAAGGACCAGAGAGCCCCGTCATTTCAAACTTAGTATCTCGGTATAAATAAATACAAAGTGGATAATTGCTGCTCTATGTGAGCAGCCATATTAACAGCAGAAATTAACATTATGGTAGGCATATCCGATTCAGAACGATTTGCCATTTTAAAACAATAGACAACAATCTTTAACACAAACGGTGAACTGGAAAAGAAGCAGTAAAAAAACTCCTACAGTAAATTGGAGGCGGAGTTCAGCGAGCCGCCAATTTAAAAAAATAGGAGAAAAAAACTGCTTCACTAAAACATTAATTGCTAGATGCAATGGGATAGATCTGTGATGATGCTGACAACGTATGAGGGTTCGGAACGCTCCTTGTCGTGTGAGAGATAATATAGCAGTCAGAGCTACTGTTTGTAACCATCAGTGGAGGTGAGAGAGGACGGACTCATCTTGGACACCAGGGTCAAAACGAAGACGGGACAGTAGAGGTCATGAGATCATCATTGAGATGCGACCTTGCCGACTGCATAGTCCCCCAATCAAAGAAGCAAAACTATCAGAACCCGCCTTGATCCTCAACTGAACCTGGAGACCATCGTCGGGGTTGCAAAAGCGGAGAAAGGTACCAAGGTTGTCAAGACTTGGCGATGCATGTTTAAAATGAGGGGGGGCAAAAAGTAAATGCAAAGATTGACTCTGCAGAGGATGATGGATATATAATAAGAGACCATTATAATATCAAGGGAACTGCCTCAAATACCAGGAGGACCCTTTTCGAAATCCAAAAGTTGCGAGTTAGGGAAGGAAACAGACAATAAGGACTATATATCTTCCGAAGTTAAATGTTTGCGTAAGTTTGTTTTGAAAATAGCTAATGTAAACGACAACCTAATTTGCAGTGGAAGATTATTCCAGAGGAAAGCATATTTGGAGGCAAAAACTGAGACCGGTTAGTTGTGGAGGTAAGGGGTGGTGAAATGATCATGGAGGAATTACGAGTGGCATAGGGTCGATCTACCGGAGTAAGAGCGTTAATTCGTGGGAGATTGGGGCTAGAGTTAACGCGAAACAGGAAGCAGAGACCGGCCTCGAGTCTTCTAACCCACAGAAATTTAATGTTTGCTAACTGGCATCTATCCGTATAAGAGATACTGGATCCAGGAAGAGAAAAAAGTCTTCGAGTAAAAACCCTCTTAAATTTTTCCATCTTACTGCGGTCAGAGGCGTTCATCAGCCCAAAGAGGGGACAGCAGTATTCTAGAATAGGAAGAACAAACATGCGGTACAGGTCTAACTTTATTTCCGGAAGGAAGAAATTGTGCGATATAAAACCACATATCTGTGCAGCCTTCGCTGAAATTCGATCTGCATGAGGCGATAATGCTAGCTTGTTCGTGTAAATTAGACCTTAGTCTTTTATGGTTGATTTTTCTAAAAGTGTACTATTTTGAAATACGATGGGTCCAGGAAGCTTAGCGGGGCCAAAACACATAAAACTACTCTTGGATGAAGAAAACTCCATCTGCCAATTACAGCTCCAACGTGAGAGCATAAGTAGATCAGTGTTGATTTTATCCACGCAACTTTTGGCAGTGTCTTTAGAAAATGAATAAATGCACTTGAGATCATCAGCGTAAACAAAAGTTTGTGAATTTGTGAGTAAAGCTGAAATTTCGTTCATGTACAGAATAAAGAGAAGGGGACCTAGAACCGTGCCTTGAAAAAAACGCCACTCGTGATCGGTTGAGGCGTCGAGTTGCTATTACCTACTAAGACCTTCTGGCTGCGGTTAGACAAGTAGGAACCAATGAAGTCAAGGAGAGGAGGCCGGATGCCGAGGGCTTCCAGTTTCACCAGAAGACGTTTGTGCGGTACCTTGTCAAAGGCTTTGCTCAGGTCAAAGTAGATCACAACCACTGACTGCTGCTCATTACGAAGGGAAGTGACGAGGTTAAGAAAAGCTAAGTGACACACTTCGCATGATCTCCCAGGTAGAAAACCATATTGTGAGTCGCTTAAAAGCTTATTTTCTAAGCAAAAGTCGAGAATTTGATTAAAAATAATTTTTTCAAGAAGTTTTGCTAGAGCCGGGGTTTTGTGAACGCCTCGATAATTATTTACGTCCGAACGAGATCCCGACTTGAAGACAGGAAGAATAATAGATGTCTTCCATGAGTCAGGAAAGAATCCGTGTAAAAGATAAACTGAGAATACATGGCTAAGCAATCGGGGAAAGCTCGGCACTCTCTTAATAACTGAGTTTGGAATACCATCAGTCCCCGAAGAGTGCGAGTTTTTCAGACGAATTATTTGCTTACGAATTAGTTCTATGGAGAAATCAATGGTACTGATAACATTAAATGAGGATGCCTGAAACGTCGGAACCGGTTCAGATTCCATCATAAGATGATTTGCGAAGAATGCACTAAACAATTCTGCCTTCTCAGAGTCTTCGAGAACGAATTTCATAGTTTCATTAAGTAATGGAGGTATTTCATAACCTCGTTTAGAGCAGGATCGACGGCGGAACAGTTGAGCAACAGATTTTGCAGAGTTTGGCTCGCTGAGTGCACGTGATTCCCTCTGTCTGTCCCGTGCAAGCCGAATCTTAGAGGCTAATTCAAAAATCTCTGCAATCCTTAGATGTACAGATAACGAACTAGTATATTGATCTTTTAATTGCTTCCTCAATTTCTTTAGTCTTGGCAAAAGAAAGTGGGGGACGGTGGATTCTGAAGTGTATGGCTTGACAATTTTGATTGGCACAAATTCCAGGATGTTATTTGAAACGACTGACACGAAGTTACAAAGACTTGCTGAGTCGTTCATGGAGGAGAGATTCTGCCAGTCCAATGAGTCAAAAAAGTTACTAATTACGCTCATATCTGCGAGGTCAAAAGCATGATAGGTACGAACGGCGCTAGCCTTTTTCGATGAGACAATTGGTAAGCAACAGTGAATTAATGTATGGTCACTTTGGAAGAGGCCCTGCTTAAAATCAACGAAAAGGGGAGCAATGTCATTTGGGAAAATCAGATCTAAAATATGCTTGTCTCTCGTTGAAGAACGGACAAGCTGTGACCAATTAGAGAAATTAATGGTATCCAGGAAAGGCTGAAATCTGGGTGGACAAAAGTTTGAAATCCAGTCAATTTCTGGAAAATTAAAATCCCCAGCGATTATTTTAATGTTAAAATCGGACTCCGAAACCAATTTAAAAATTGCACAAAGTTTCATATCATCATCGGATGATGAATTAGGCGGGTAGTAAATACATCCGAGAATAGCCTTTTGCCAGGGCGACAGGATAATGGATGCGAAGCAGTAATTACCAGAGAATGACTTGACATCTAGATCAAACGCGAAGTGCTTAAATGAAGCTTTAATATAGAGAAGACAACCACCACCACGCTTACTAGTGCGGTCTTGACGGTAGAGATCGTATTTGTCTATGACAATCAAAGAGTCTGAAATTAAGGGATGTGTCCAAGATTCAGTTACACATAAAACATCAGGCATTAACTCGAAAGCAATGGCTCTAAGTTTGGCCATCTTATTTATAACAGATCTAGCATTAAGTAATATGACATCTAGGGTAGTTCGAGTATCCAAACTAGGATTATCGTTATTAATTAAAAAAAATTTGGCGGTGGGTAATTAAGTTGGAAATTATTGTGGCTTGGAGGGTAATTGCAAACTGCGCCATAACGATTGGTATATAGAACGTCATTACCAAAAGGCTGAGAGGGATATCTGAAAGGTGTAGGAATAAAAACTTTCCGGTATCGAACCACCATAGGAATTACGACCGGGATATGCCTGTTGTTGTTTGATTTTTATTTTAAATTCTAGTAGGGTTCGACTATTTCTGATAGAACTTGGCAGGGCGTTCCATATTGTCGCGTATCTTATGGAATAGAAGTTAGATCGTTGGGCCTTTTTGAATTTAGGAATTTTTATAATATTTTCACAATTTCTAGTGTCTCGGCAGCAATTTTGATTTGTTATTATATTCATTCTGAGAATATCTTTGTCGTGTGTGATTTTGAATAGACAAGTGATACCACTTTTGAGTCTTCTGATCCAGACGGGTTGAAGACCATATCTATTGCAAAATTCCATGTATGAGCCTTGAATGCCATCACATTTGGATAAGGATCTGGTAAAGCCTCTTTGAATTGCTTCTAGTTTCTTTCGGCCATCTGATGGCATTATGCCAAATAAAATTGAGCTGTAATCCCGGGGAGGTAAATGTACATTTTATATATTCGTGTCTTTAGGGCAGGTGAGGAGAAATTTTCAAAATGAATCCGCATAGTCTAGTGACTTTTGGTGATATTTGTTTAACGTCTGGAGATCAATCAAGAGCATTTGTATAGCTAAGACCTAAGTCTTTTATTGATGTTGTCTCGGTTATTTCCTGATTATTGAAAATTATAGGTGGAAGTTTTTGTGGACCAAAAATCAGGAGATGACATTTACTTGGAGAGAATGGCATTTGCCATAGAGTACTCCATTCGCTTAGTTTTTTAAGATCATTTTTAATCGTTCTATGCATACTGGCTAATGTATGCTTGTTGTATGCATATGCAAGTTTTAAGTCGTCCGCATATAAAAATGTTTTAGCTGATATTGATATAGAGGATAAGTCGTGAATGTATATAAGAACTAGGAGGGGATCTAGGATAGTCCCCTGAAGTACTCCACTACTAATAGGACATGGTTCTGAGACCACGTTTCGAATTTGAACTACCTGATATCGGGTTTGAAGGTAAGATTTTAGAAAGTCGAGAAGAAGAGACCCAATCCCATGACTTATTAGCTTCACTAGAAGCCTTTGATGGGGACTTTATCGAACGCATTTTTTAGGTCAAAGTATATTGTAGTTACCGTGTTTTCGTCATCTCTGTTACTTGAAACGAATTCAAGGAAGGTGAGATGGCAGGACTGACATGACTTTTTAGGTAAGAAAGCGTGTTGAGACGAAGGTATGAGGTTAGCGTTTGTTAGATAATTTAGCATTTGGTTCGAAATTATTTTTTCTAGGATTTTTGCTATAACCGCTGTTCGGTGAACACCACGATAGCTTTGTGTATCAGATCGGTTCCCGTTTTTAAAGATTGGTGTAATGCTAGAGTATTTCCAGCTTTCTGGATACATACCATTCGATTGGAGTAAGGAGAATAGACTAGACAGCAGTATTGAAACATATATCATATGGTTCAGTATGCAAGGTGGGATTTTATCCGTTCCATAAGAGGTGGAATTAGACAGTTGTCTGATAGATTTTTTGACGGTTTCTTCGCTAACCGATCTCATTGAGGGTAAGTGCTGTCATGTCTGTTGGTTGGGGTATCGGCTCCTCCTCAACTGAATAGTTGGCTGAGAAGTAATTATTGAATAAATTTGCTATTTGTTTATCGTCCGTTATTACTTGTCCTACGTCATCAATCATGAATTGGGGACCTGGTTTTCGATTAGTGTTTATTTGTTTCCGAAAGATCTGGGCTTATTTTCGGAGGACTCTATGACCCGGCGTTCCGCTGCTATGTTTTTGTTTGCTTCCATTTTTTTCACCTAGATCATGAATTTCTGTAATACGTCTGAGTGTGGATAAATAATTAACTGAGGGATCATGAAGTTGTATTTTTTAGTTTTTTAGTCTCTTGGAAAGGAAGTTAGGAATTTGTGACTTATACGGTAATCTCTCATCTATTAAGCTATCTGGAATTATAAAAAGGGTAGTGTATAAAAGGTTTACAGCTTCCGTCGCGGATGTCGTTAGAAGATCTGATTTCCAGTCTAGTGACCTTTCATAGGTGTTTGAATCTGTTTGAAGCACATGCACGATTTCTGCTTTTGTGAAGCCGTGTTATGTGGGCTGTTTTCCAGTCTGCAGGAAGAATTCGCTTTTCGAAACATTTTTAGTACAGAATGGATAGCCATTTGGCTAGCATCTGAGCAAGTTTGAGGAGCAGCTTTAATGGAATCGCATCCGGGCCGGGGATTTGTATGCCTTCAGACTTTTCAGTTCTTCATATACCGCCTCTTTTTGAAAGAGCATGTCCTGAATAATCGGCACTACCATGGTCTCGTAACTGGATAAAATGAAAACAGCTTCTCCGGTGTAACCCGAGTGAAAGAACTGAGAAATGTGTTCAGCTTTGTTTTTAATTTCCGATATCTGGAAACCGTCATCGTTTTTATAACAGGAATCGGGTTCCTGTTATGTGTCCTTTTTCTTAAATAACTTTAGAGCAATTTGGGATTGTGAACTGCTTGCTGGAGCAAATCCGTCTCATAATCCCATCGTCTTTTGAAGATTAAGCTGTTAACCTTGTTCCTTTTACTTTTATATTCTTGCAAGGCTAAATTTTCATTAGGTCGGCTAAATTTCTTCATAAGCCTTCCTTTCCTGTTTAGCTTCCTTGCTTGATTTCTTGTTACCCACTGTGGTCTGTTGGATATCCTAAGGTTTTATCACGGACAGTGCCATTCTATAAGATTCGACAACCAGTCCTTAAATAAATTCCAGACATCAGTGATGTACTCGGAGAAGATAATATCCCAGTCTTTTCGTGACACCTCAGGTTTGCTTTTGCAAATGTCTCCACGCTACAGGTTGGGCCTGGTTTCATTTATTGCAGATGGTACAGAACATAAACCGTACTACCATGAAAGTACTGCATGATAATTTCGACCAAGTGCAGTAAGGCAGTATACCTTGTCTATACTGTCAGGATCTTTCGTCAAAATGAAATCTAAACAACTAGTCACTTGTCCTCCCCGCGTTCTTGTTGGAACAAAGATATGTTATGTGGGAAAAACTTGAAGTGTTGTCTTTAGCAGACGGTTATCGAAGGCATACTTTGAACACGTAAGACCTAGTCTGGAAAATTGATCGTTTCTATTCCACCTTCTGCACGCTAGTGAACGCAATTAGATAAAGTTGGTCCAGAATTTCTTTATAAATAGATTCTTATCAACAGAATACCGTAACCTGTCATACCAAAACCACTGTGAGCCTACAAACCCCAATCCATTGTGGCTTCGCAGGTTACAGAAGGGACTATTTCTAAGGTTTAAACTTTTAAGCATTCACACATTTACTTCCCTTTCTTCTCTTAGGTAGCTTGACCAATCTTGGCGAACTAGTTATCGAGATGTCTTTTTATTTCACCCTTTGGCACGCGAAGTTAGATACCACCAGTTTTTCCCTAAATGCTATAACAATCTGGGTAAAGCTACCCATAATTATCAAAATTCAGCATAGCCATCCTTTGTTTGAGAGTTGTCACTAGTTTTACACATTAAGGACACTTCTCACAAATTTTGGGTGTTGACTCGGGGGGAATCTCTCTTCCGTTCTAATGGCGTTCACGGACTCTGATTTCTGTGCGAGGCTTCATGCTGAGGGCAATGGTGCTGGCACTGCAGCTCGTAATCGGCTGATTCCTCAGCGAACAGCCAGAAACCGTTCGCGACACACGTTTATCTTGTACAGAATCCTGGATCTATAACACTGAAGGAAAAAAGATAACACAGTGCACCTGTGTCAACCCTTGCCCTTCCCGAACTTTAACCCTTCAACGAGCTGCTGTTTTTCTCCTTATAAACACAAGAACGGACTATTGGGGAGTTTTTTCAAATATGAACTCGATCCTCTACTGTAACTCTCTTTTACCTTGACTGTAAATGGGCAATAAATAAATAAATTTCCCCAAGAGATAGGACTGCGCGAAAGAACGAACGACCCGTCCTTATTCCAAACATGCGTCCAACATTTAGTGCAATCGCGTTCCAGCCTGCCAAGACATTTTTTTGAACTTTTTACGTCTCTTCTCCTTGACTGTGTTCAAGTATGTTCTTTTTCTGCGATTTATTTTTCATCACGCTCATTTTCCTTCTGCTATTAATCATTGTGACTTTGACAATCTCATCCACCAACTTCCACTCCCCTCTGTCACTTTTCACTTTGGTTCGGTGTATTTGACGGTAATAGGCCTACCCTTTAAATTATTATTTGTCACATAAATCGAAATAATTAGCAGCAATATAAAGAAATTATACCTCAGGGGAATGCAGACTTTGATTCACATAGAACACTGTGTTTTTGAAGTTAAAATGTCACAGAGTTCGCTTGTTGCTGCAGCATTGGTCGGTGAAGCCGATATGTAAATTTCTCGACAGACTGGGACGTATAAATTCCTGGGCAGATTATTTCACTGTTCTATGAAAGGGTTTGAGAAAAATACATTTTCACATCCAATCTTCCCTTGGGCAAACGTAGGTTGACGGTATGCCCCGGAGGTTAGTTGTAATAGCGAGTGCTGAACATAAATTCCTTAACGACTTGGATTACACCTAAAATAAAACTTGGGAGAACTCTTCCTACCATTAGCCCTCTGCCAGTCACTCAACTCAGTTACCAACCTTGACAATATTTTTCATCTGTTTAAACATACTTCCACACGCCCGCAAACACTATGTAACATATTCGAAACGCAGCTGGCCTTTTCGCGGGGACCCTAATCAAAATGAACTACCGTGAGTTCTTTACATAATACTGCCTCGTCTATCATAAATCGAAAATAATATTTGACCAAATAGCAGAATATTTTGCTTATTCGAGTTTTTTGCCTCTTGCTATATATATATATATAAGATTCAAAACGATTCACCATTTTGAAAACAATAATCAACAATCTTTGGAATATACGGTGAACTAGGAAAGAAGCAATAAAAAAACTCCTACGGTTAAATCGTGGGTGGAGTATGGCGAGCTGCCAATTAAAAAAATCTAGGAGAACAAAACTGTTTATCTAAAAAATTAATAGTTAGATTTGATGGGATTGGTACGATGCAATGGGATAGTATTGTGGTGTTGCTGTCAACGTATGAGGGTTATGAACGCTCCTTGTCAGGTGAGAGATAATATAACAACCAGATGCTCAGTTATAACCATAAGGGAGGTGAGGGAGAAGGAATTCATCGTAGACAACTGGGTCCAATCGAAGAAGGGAAGTAGAGGTCACGAGATCATCACCAAAATGTGACCTTGCTGACTATACTGTCCACCACCAAGGTGGCGAAAACATCAGAACCCGCTACAATCATCAACAGATCCCAGAGACCATAGTCAGTGTTGCAACAACGGAGAAAACTATAAAGATTGTTAAGATTTGGCAATGATAGTTGTAAAGGAGGGGACGAAAAAGCGACTGCGAATACCGAACCTGCAGAGAATAATTAAAACATATTAAAAAACCAATGTTAAATCAGGGATTTTCCTAAAATACGAGGAGAACCCTTTTCAAAATCTGAAAGTTGCGAGTTTGCGAAGGAAACATGCAAAAAGGACCTTATATCTTCCAAAGTTAAATGTTTGCGTAATTTGGTTTTGAAAATAACTTAAGTGAAAACAGTACATTATCAGACACTAACCTTATGTTTTCCCTGTGTTTAAACTTTTCTCACTGATTTCTGCACATATTCTTATGTGGAAAAATTTGGTTTTCACTCTTACTTGGTACCCAACACATTTGGTAAATTAGAATTCTGTTTTGGATTTAAAGTAATCAGGTAGGCTATGCGAGACCCCAATCTCGTATAAGTTTCTTTTGATAATAATTAAAAACGTTAAATGCTGATGGAAAGTATATTTTTTATTTTTCTTTCTTAAACTTATGATTCCTGACAAACGTATCTTCTAAAACAACTTCTTTGAGGGTCTTCGCCAAGCTTTGCCAAAATTAGGTCAAAATATAATTTGCTGTTAAAAATTGATCAAAGAGTTAAATCTCGTAGCTGCTGTGAAAACATCAATAAACCTTTATTCAAGGTTAGGGTGTAGATGGCCTTCTTGTGATTGCAATGGTTGAACTATCCTAGTTTAGTTTTATTGTATAAACAAGTAAACTAAACGAATAATTATTTACGTTTAACTGTTCAATATTGAACAGCGTCAACCATTTGAAAGAGCACGTGTTTCTCCACTATGGTAAAGGCCAACTGTGTAATGTACATTTAAAACTGACAAAAGCGATACATTACAAGCCCTGTTATTTTTCCTTTATTTTTTTGCCATTTTGCTTCCGTATCTCACTCTAATCTGCTCGTATGCTGTATCATAAAGCGCGTGGTCATTGGATGCTTAAAAATTGTAGTTTTTTTCAGTTCATCTGAAAGTTTTGCGGGAAATTTTTCAATACATCAAATGCTGAAACCGCATTTTGTAACAATGCTTCCTTGGATCCGAAACTGCTTCAAAGTTAACAATTTTCGCATAGAAAATTCGGGAAGAAAATAATAGAAAGAAATATTTGTTTGCTGTTTTTTTATGATGAAAAATTACTTATTTTCATGTGTTAGGAAGATAAGAGACCACAGCATTTTTACTAGCTGTCATATACGAAGGTTTTTCTTGCAAATGTAGTTTTCACAAAAAAGACAGTTTTAAAAGACTCCTTTACGTTCAGATGATTAACGAGAGGCCAAACTACTTATGAATTTTAATGTCGCATACTAAAAAGATACTATTTACACCTAACAAGTACATTTTAAAGCCGAATAATTTCTCATCGCAAAAAACTTTAATCCTTGAATAGGTGGAAAGTTTTCCCTATCATAATTTAATGCAGTACTCAATAGGAATAAGGACAGAGAATATAGTGAGTGTAAAGACCCTTTCTTGGTTAATTTCAGACATCAAACACAAAGCCCTTGCACAAATCAACTTGAGTTCAAATTTAAATATGGATCATTTGCTTGTGGCACATTGAACTCAAACGTCTCATCATCTAAGCTACAAGTTAATGCGATTTTGGTTGCAGGCGACAGTTTTTCAGCTGGATACCACGGCTTCGTGATTTTAGTTAAAAAAAGAGGGATACGCATGCTTACAGCTGGCATTTGAGACGTAAGAGGTTACCGGAATGCAACTTTTAATCATGACTGCTAATACGCAACTCTCCATCTGCGTATAAGAGAACGGGATAACTAAGCGAAGCTCTTAAAATGCGCATGTTACATTGAAAGGTTCTTTTTGATCACGTCACATTTAACCTTACAGGAGAAGGGCATTACTACAGACCGATCAAACGGAATATAATTGTATATAATATGATTTTGAGAAAAAAATGCATAATTTTCATAGTGAATCGAAGATGGGAAATGCATGAAATACCACATTACATTCTAATGTTAAAGTGATATTTAATTCTGAACTGCATCGAGTTTACAAATAGCTTACACCGATAAACCTCGGTCGCCGGACGGGAAGCCAACCTGACGTTTGCCCTTCGAGTATTTGACGTTTTGCATTTATAGCGTGAAATTTTCCTATGCAGTAGCCTATTTCTATCGCACGACTTGCTTTAAACACTAATTTTATCACCTAAGGCAAATACCATGGACAGCCCTTAACGTAACCCTGTGTCAACTTACGAAACACCCTGATAATATTACACATTTTTGATACCTATATGCAGAGAAGCAGATTATCGTCCCAGAAAATAGTCATGAGAGTAATGTCGTAAGCAAAACAGCCAAATACACTGCAGCCGTCCGAAAAACTCCAAGATCTTCAAGTTTTTCGTTGATGAATATTTTTCATGATTCATACATCTTTAGTCAAAAGTCTTACTAATCAGCTTGTTTGCCAAATTTGGAAAAAGGACCGTCTCAGTTAACTGCATGGAGATCAGCACAAGTTTTTTGGGTTGGAAATCATGTAAAAGTGAGTGAATTCCTAACAACGGCAGCTGCTTTTTTCGGTCAGAGCCAAAAAAGCTAACCTTAGAGGGAATTTTCTTCAAGATTAAGGGTATATGTTCATTTGCTTCTTGTTCTAGCTATGAAATGAATGCTTATGCGAAATTTGTGTGAGGTGTTGCGTTATACTAATGAGGACACCAAGGAAAAATTAATCCAGTGAAAATGGTTAAACAGATGATAATCTCCGGTGTTATTCAGAAATTCGATGATGCAGGTGTTTTGTATATATTCCTATTTCCATAACTAAGGCCATCATATTAAAATAGGCAGAGCTGAGTAACTTTAATTGACAGGGTAATAAAGAGAGAAGCAACTAAGCGATACATGTAACAATTATATCGCAAATGACCATGGAAAGTAACTCGGCTTATTACAACAAGTTGCCAATGGTCATTGAATCGTAACCCAGATATAGAAAGTTTGAGAATAAACCTAGCAAGCAACTTATTTTGTTACGAAGATCAGAAGCAAAATAAGGTCAAAATATAAGACGAAGAGAAAGGATGGCCGTATGCGGCATAGCGATTGGAGCTCACCAAACTCGTCACGAGGTAGACGCGTTGTATTAACACTGGGACGAGATCAGGGTACAGTGGGCATTATTGGGGATGTGCACCCATAAAATGTTCGCACCCCCTAGGGTGGGATTGCACCACGTCAACCAACTGCGCCCTCTCCCACGTCCTGTGGTCTTCATGCGGTCACAATACCGGGATGAGGTGGGATAGGCAGAAAGAATATGGTAGTTGAAAAGCCAATCTATGATTGTTTCAAAATAAATCGAGCGCAAGTCATCGTCCTGTGTTACCATTCTGTTAGGCATACGGAAGTCATCATCAAAATCGATTGGCGAAATTTCTAAAATGCCTACTGAGAAGACAATATGCAGCCATGCAGGTAACCCACGTTAACTCGGGATGGTAAGCCACCCAAATAAACCGCATCACGTAGTTGATTACGGCATATTTATGGGATGTCTAAGCAGCCCTTTTTAGGGACAACACTGTTTACCTCCCTGCGCAGGAAGGGGCTAGAAAAGCTGTCCTCAACAAATGCTTGGATTAAGTTCTCTTAATGCGGGCCGAGGCTTGCAGATTGCGAAATTGCGGATGAAACACTCAAATCAACAGCAACAAGTCAGGTCCCCATCCCCTCACGATACCCTCCGGGCTTCTCGGGTGAGTCCGCTCACTCTAGCATCCTGGAATGTTCGCTCTTCTTAGACGGTCTGAGGAGCAACAGTCAGTAAATGAGGACGAAGCTAGTCGCTCAAGAACTGACGGGCTACAAGGTGGACATTGCTGCCCTCAGCAAGACCCGATTCTCTTACCAGGGTCAGTGGGAGGTGATGGATATAGCGTTCAAATTCGTCTGAAGCGGCCACCCGAAGGCAGAGCAACACAACGCTGGTGTCACCTTTGTTTTCCGGGAAGAACAGCGTGGGCACACTGCCCTTTCTGACGAAGGGCAGCAGCGACCGTCTGATAACGCTGTGCCTGCCTCTTCTAGGACGTTCATTCGCCACTATCATCAGCGCCTACGCCCGTCTCCAATGACGATTTCTGATAAGGAGAGCAAATTTTATGAAGGTATGCACTCCCTTTTGGATACTGTGCCAAAAGCGGACAAACACGTTGTTCTTGGCAGACTACACTGCTTGAAGGGAGTGTTAGGCCATTATGGCCTCAGCGGCTGCAAAGACAACAGCCTCCTTCTGGAAAGCTTAGCGAAACCTCGTCTCCTCTGACCCACATTTGATTCCACCTTCGAACTCTAAAGAAGGCAACGTGGATGCATTCCCGATCGCGATGCTGGCAGCTGCTGATCTAACCTATAGTCCGGAAGCGATATCAACCAGACGTGCTTGTAACCAGGTGATCTGCAACGCCAATGGCTGGACGTATCACCATATCCTCTCCAAGATGGGGCTCCGATTTTAAACCGCAGTTCACAAAGTAAGCGACCACCAGGTAAGGTAGATACGCTTCTGTCAAATTCACCTGTTCGCAGCTTTGCTTTCAGCAATCATTTAGCCCCATGTATATAAGACCCGCAGGCTTCAGATGTTAGCCAACCCATGGAAGCACGGTAGTGACAACTGCTGACCGTCATCTATGCCACCACCCTAGAGTCCTCTGATGTGTACGTTGTCAACGTCAGGACTTGGTAAACAACAAGGAGACAGGTATTCGCAGACTTCTCGTCAAGAAGAACAGACTGCAAAAAGCCTAAATAGACCACAGACAGACGTTAAAAAACTGCCTTCCTAAATGTTGCCGCTGCCACCCTGGGAGATACACGACGCTTGGACGGCCTGAAATGCGGATAAAATCCAAGGGCACTCTAACCGCAATGAAACGAAGAACGTATTTGACCCCATCAAGGCAGTCTTCTTCACGGGCATCCAAAATCATGCCGTTGCTCAGCTCGGACATAACAACATTTCTTAGGGAGAAATCACAAATGCTGCAGCGCTGGGCTGAGCAATTCATAAGTTTCCTTGAGCGTCAATCCACGATCTCCATCGGCCGGATCCTCCAAGTGTCAACAAATAATACCCTGGATCCTCCTGGATCAGGAACCAGCTGAGCCGCGAAAAACTATCCAGCGGGAAGTACATGTTCCCAAACGAAGTCTACAAACGTGATGGCCCGGGCCCGGATTATCCATAGAGCTATGGCACCAAGAACAATTTCCACGGACTTTCAGGGACGATACCATATTCTATCTCTACAAGCCGAAAGGAAACTGACAAATTCCTGATAACCACAGAAGAAGCTCTTTGTTTAAATTGCTAGAAGATATTCGCACGCACCCTTCTGAGTCGTCTTACTGGTCACTTAGAACACAAAATTCTACCAGATAGTCAATGTGGCCTCCAACGAAGCCGAGGTACAACCGACATGATCTTCGCCGCTCACCAGCTACAAGAGAAGGGCCAGGAGATGCGGACCCACCCCCACAATACACTGTGAATAGAAACGAACCGTGGAAAATAATAAAGCTATTTGCCTGTCCTTAATGATTCACTCATATGTTGCGTTAGCTCCATGACGGAAAGGTGGCGCATGTCACTGGCAACAGGAAAGTCTCTGAAGCATTCCCAGTGACCACCAGAGTGAGGCATAATCGTGCACACGAGCCGACGCACTTCAGTCTCATTTTTTGCCATGCTTATGGCCGCTTACCGTGATGAACACCCTGTTGTCCGCATCGCCTACAGACCCGACTGCCATCTTCTAAATAGCTGGCGCATGCATGCCATAACGCGTCATTCCAGCCCTTTCTGTTCGCGACTCAACACCGCGATGGAAGAGGACATGCAAAGGAGCATGGATCTCTTTTCAAAGCCCACTGCGCCAATCTTGGACAAACAACCAGCATGCACAAAATTGTGGTCATGCACCAACCATCACCCAACACCGAACACAATGTACCTCGAATCACTCTCAACGAAAGCCAACATAAAACTGTGGAAATTTTCACTTATCCAAGCAGTACACTCTTATGCAGCATCAAAATCAATGGAAAAATGCCTATTGGGTCTTCAATACCAACGGGCCTTCAGCCAGCCGCAACCCTCCGTGTGTAATTGCCACAGCCTTCAACTGAAGATCAAACTGAAGAGGTACAATGAGGTCGTCTTAATGACGCTCCTATATGAAGCGGAGATCTGGACAGACTACACCAACTAAGCCAGGAAACTAACCCACTTCCACCTCAATCACCCCCCTGCCAGCAAAAATTCCGCGCACGGATTGGCCTCGTGGGAACTCTCCGGTCACAACCAAACAAAACCCGACAAAGCCAACAGCTGCCCCACAAACGCTCTTAGCAATACCCTTGTCCCAACTTTCCACCCCGACCACCGGTGATCATACTGCTGATTTCTCGTCACCCTTGCTCACCGGGACCATCCTCCCTGCTGCGACCCCGCGTCGATCACATCGACTATCACCAACAATACCATTTCGCCTACTGCCACCGCCCCTTAGAGCACCGCCAATGTCCCGTCAAATGCTGCCCATATCCCCACCGCCTCACCACCAGCATTGAGGACATATCCTCATTGCGATCGCACAGTTACCTCACGCATAGGCATGGTCGGCTATTTATGAATCTGTTCTACTGTGACGAGGGCACCAGTGTTTGGAATCCCTTCATAAACTTGCTGCAATCACCTCCACTGCCCCCACTGCACACTCCCATTCACTCACTGCATGGGCCTATTCGGTCCTATTCCCATTCACGAAAGCAGATCTCACCGTAATAGTGACACCTCAAACACAACCTGCATACCTGACAACGATTTTATCTCCAGCACAACCACCAATAGTAGCCTCGCTACCACAACTGAATATACAGCGCCTGCCCCGGAAGACTGGGAGGTTGCTTCCTGACGATTGCACTGAGACCTCGCAGTCAGCTGAATATGTATTTGTTTGGAGTGGCTGACTGGCGGTCTGAGAGTCAGGCTGCAATGGCTGCTTCTTAACGTGACCTCCGAAAATCAGACATTTGAGATGTGAACCAGTTATCCCTTTTTTTTCAAGCCTGGTGCTGATGTTTTGGAGGGCCGGCGTCTGTGCCCTGCGCAGATTAGGTCTTCGGTATGTCAGCCAGTGCGCCCATCACCCATACCAGGCAATTCACCAACTCGGAAAGAGGCGGGGTCTGTGAATAGTAATAGAGTGTGAGGCTGACGGATCAGCGCATTTTCTTTACTCTAAACTATCTGGCGCACTTGACGCTCTTATAGTGTGATAAAAACGATAACGCCGACGTCGCAGTCAGCCTTGTATATGTTTGTGTGAAGTGGCCGATTATCGAACTGACGACAGAGTCAGGCTGCAATGGCTCCTTCTTAATGTGGCCTCTATGACACTTACACTCCGTAAGATCCGAGCCAAGGGTGACGGCAGGCTTAGAGGCGGCTCCGGCCGCACAAACCAACTGCAGTCTCGCCCGTCTGCGGTCTTCTTGGCTTGGTCATGACACCGGGTTCAGGTGGGCGAAGATACAGGGAGAGTTTACTATCGCTTACAAGTAATGCACACGAAAGTTTCCACCCCTTGTACTACAATACTATAGAGCATACGGTGGACCTTGTCGGATATGACGGTCGAAATTTCGTGTATATAATAACACTATTTCTGAAGTAATAGACCAGTATGATCTTTTTTTATTGACTTTGATAACAGTGGCAATACGCGTGGCATTGCCGACCAGTTTGTTAATTCAGTTTTTCCTTGCTGATTTGCGCCTAGGACTTTGTAGAGGGTCGCAAAACGAAGGGCGAATACTAATTAAGATTTATTATTGGCAAAAATAAATAAAGCTGAAATAAGTATTTCTGTCATATCTTTTGTCTCAGTCATCCAACGAGCAGGGTAAGTAGGTGAGTGCCTATCATGTGTGACTTTTACTATCTTCTGTAGAAGCCGGCAGAGTGTGAGCTCATTCCTTGCCAGACAGAACGTCTGTTTCAAGGACTAAGTACACACAGTTTCACATACCGGATCTTACTCGCTTGGGTTCTTGACAGATTTGCCAAGAATGACCCCTCTGATATCCACTACCTATTCAGTACCGTTACTCGTTTGTATTCCCAGCCTTTTACTGTTATTGTGGGGTATGTTTTATCTGCCACCTTATAACAAAACAAAAAACGTTTACTTCTGCAGCCAGTTGCCTTTCATCTTCCAACATTTGTTGTTTGCTGCCTCAGCGAGAAATGTGCCCTATGGTGACAGCCTTCTAAAGACATCAGCTTAAATCTTCTACGGCAGTTGGAGAGGAAGAGCGATATCATGGTGGTTTGTTCGGTACAGAATACTCTGTTGCGTCTTACAAACGATATCAATAGTTTGCTTTAAGTGCTTCGCTTTAGAACTGTGGCGAAGCGATTTTTACTGCTATCCAAGGCAGCTCGGTGAAACTATAAATTGAACAAATGACATGGTAATGTATGTCATTTTCAGCCATGATACGCACGAGCCACGTCATTTTTGAGAGGGAGGGTATCCTGTTGGACTGTGCGGGCGTTCCTGCGACTAATTATGGCAATGTAATCAAGAGACGGAATCGCCACTGCCCACAGGAGCTACGCAAACAGTTTGAAGGTGGCAACCTCTCCTCTTCGGCGGAGGTGCTCTCCGAGGGCCTGTCTACACCCATTCGGAAGAGCAACTTCCAGGATAGTTTGCGCAGCGTTCTCGTGGCGGAAAGTTGGAGAGATGTAAAAATCCGAACAGGGGTCCTCGACCTAGTGCAGTATTTGGAAAGCTGCGAGATGCCGATGGCTGTTGTCTCCTCCGTGCACAGCAGCGCACCACAAATGCATTCTCCAAAGTTAGCTAGCCTGTGGGCCAAATTCAACCACACAATTTGCTTGGACGACCCAGACGTAAGATATTTTACTTCAATTGCTTCCTCATTTTCTGAGCCATGTGCATTTAAATTTCGTGGGTTTAAAGGGTTTTAAAGTGCACGCTTGCTCCTTTTAACCACCATTGCGAGGTGTCTAAATTTTATATTTCTTTCGTCGTCATCGTCTTCATCATCATCATAATCCTCATCTTCGTCACCCATACTCTCTAGCTCTGTGGCCTTTGACTAAAGAGTAATAATTCCCACCGAAATAGACGTGAAGTTACGCACCGCAAGAGAATATTTTGCGGAAGCTGAGGAAGAAAATTGGGGTGTTATTGAATATGTGGTTAGTTACTGAAGTTCAGAGATAGCTGTTAAATTGAACACCTAATGCCAAACTTAGTCGTTATCGTAATGCTTTGCTTGACCTATGCCTTGATTGTAAATAGTTCACCTGATAACGGGGGAAACTGCGTGGCGACTGGACTTTGGAAATTTGGTGAAAACTCAATCAACCAACGTATCGACATGGCCAACTCAAATAGAGTCTCATACACTTCCAACTGTTGAGTGCGGGTTTGGGGTTAAGTATAGCGTTCTAATAATGTGACATGTCGCGTTGCTACGGCTTTCCCGTTGGCCTAGTTGCTGGCTATCCTACTCGATCGTGGTCGGCGGATATCAGAGAGCATATCTGGCCTGAAGAATGGGGTGGATGCGGTCTGTCAGCAGCAGCAGTGATACCAGAGCGCCGAGGTTTGGAGTCTGGCACACCGATCGCCTTATAAATTATCCAAAAGTGCGATGGCGTTAGTTTGGAATGCCGACCGTAAACCGCCATTAAGCAGGCTTGTTTGCCATCCCTGACTCTAACTAAAATGGTTGACCCATAAAATTATGGCAGAAGTAACCTCAAACAAACTTCCTAGATGGCTGCTGGTAATCAACCTGTAATCAAAATTTACTGGTTCAGAATACGACATTCTGGGGAACGGAGGTGCTTCGCAACCATGGCTAAGTGATGCGCACTGCAGTACCCAATCGAGACTGAATTTTGGAATTTATGAACGTTACGTGAATTTGACACACATGATCTGACGGTGCGAAACCTCTATCAGAACAATGTGGATGTCTGCTTCCGAGCTGTAGTCAAATTATCGACTCAGGCTAATGAGGAATCAAGATCCTGCGCGTTCTGAGATGGCTTGCCTGGTGCAGATGAATATTTGAACAATGCATTTACTGGCCGATTTGGGTTGTTTTTTCCCTGAAGTTTCCCCTCTGCTTCTTGTGAGATCCTAACAGTCTACCCCATTTTTGAGCAATCCTGGTGTGTTGTGTGGAGCAGGTCGTGCCTGTGGCATGCACATACCAGTTAGTTGACCGGCATGGAGAGCCGATGGTGCATCGGGAAGGAGAGAGACAGTGAGGCCGATGATATCAGCGCATATTTCTCATTATAAAAAAGCTCACGCGTTTGAGATCATCATGGTGGGTTAAAATCCGTGGCTTGGAAGTTCATCAGCTTCCGATTCACCTCAGACGTCGTAGTCAGCCCACTGTGTGCTTATGCAGTGGCCGACCGAAAGTATGAGCGTCAGACTACGATAAATCTTTCTTAATATCGTTTCCCTGACACTCACACATAAAATCCGAGCCGCCCACCCCTTTGTGTAGAATTCGAGTGTGCTATGTGAGGAGGGTCATTTCCTTTGTGTAGCACTCGCAGATGTACTCTGTAACTCTGTCAGCAACTGCCCCGAATTCCCACACCAATGAACTGACCACTTCGGACATTGGACGCTCTTAGCACATGGCTGTCGAATTAATATCATTTTCACCATATCAAAGGTGCTCACAAATATCGTCTATATATATGATGGTGTGTTGGTCACCGATCTGCTTAAGGAACATGAATGTTCCGTTGTGCCCTGGAGCTCAGACTAGAGCCCCCGTAAGCAGTCGCATAGCGACATATAGCATATGTTGATAAAGTGGAACCGATAAAGACAAGGGAGACCGGAATGGCCATTTCTGGCTTATTAGCCGTCATCAGCCAGTCATACCCAATCCCAAGTGTGGCACACCTGGGATTCGAACCCACGACCTTTGGTAATTGAGTCAAACGCTCTACGGTTGAGCCACGGGCTCGTTGTTTTGTCGGTTGCGATCGGGAATATGATTATAGTGTGTTGCTCACCGATCTGCTTAAGGAACATGTATGTTCCGTTGCGCCCTGGAGCTCAGACTAGAGCCCTCTTAGGTAGTCGCATAGCGACATGTAGCATATGTTGATAAAATGGAACCGACAAAGACAAGGGAGACCGGAATGACCATTTCTGGCTTATTAGCCGTCATCAGCCAGACATACCCAATCCCAAGTGTGGCATAGCTGGGATTCGAACCCGCGACCTTTGGTAATTGAGTCGAACGCTCTACCATTGAGCAACGGGCTCGTTGTTTTGTCGGTTGCGATCGGGAATATGATGATAGTGTGTTGCTCACCGATCTGCTTAAGGTACATGTATGTTCCGTTGTGCCCTTGAGCTCAGACTATAGCCCTCGTAGGCAGTCGCATAGCGACATGTAGCATATGTTGATAAAGTGGAACCGACAAATACAAGGGAGACCGGAATGACCATTTCTGGCTTATTAGCCGTCATCAGCCAGCCATACCCAACCCCAGGCGCTGCGGCACCCGAGGCTCGAACTCGCGACCTTGTTGGGCAGAAGTCCAACGCTCTACCCGCTGCGCCACGAGCTCATTGTGTTATATATATATATATATATATGGAAGGAGAAGATAAGGCGAGCTCTGGGGTAGAAGATATACTTGTCTGACGTTTCACACTCATACTCGAGTGCATCATCGGAGATAGAGCATAGGGGGAACTACATGGTTTAAAAAGGGTCTTTCGTGCTCACTTGCGGTAGGTCTAGCCGCCTCGTTTCTCATTGGTCCTCCCCTCGTGCGCCAATGGTGCTTGACGGCCTCATAGGGCCTCATAGTAGCCTAAAACAAGCACAGGCACACGTACCTGCACAATCATCCGTCCATAATCTGTCATCTAAACAACTAACATCTGATCCGATTAAAGTGCTTCAGCACGAATCCGGCTTCAAAACAGGAGACGCACATACAGTTAATTTTATTGCCTCACTGGAAGCGACACTCTCAAAGACACAGACCACAGAAGACGCCAAGAACTCGATCCGCCAGCAAGTCGTTTCCCTCATCATATCCCACAGGCCACGCCGAACTATCCCTCCAGCCGAGGTAAAGGCCATTAGGGAATTAAAGAAGGACGAAGAAATTGTTATCGTTCCAGCGGACAAAGGATGGGCAACTTTAATCTTGGACAAGTCAGAATACGTGGCAAAAGCTCAAGAGCTACTAAACGACAGTCAGTCATATAAGGTCATCGAATCTGACCCTATGAAAACACTGGTAGGAAAAATCATAAAAAGGGTCTGAATCTAATGAGGAGCCAAAAGGAAATATCCGAAAACGATTGGAGACAAATGAAACCACAGGATGCCACCTTAGCGCGGTTCTATGGTTTGCCAAAAATCCACAAGCCGAATGTTCCCCTACGGCCCATCGCGGCGCTGAAAGGCACGCCTACCTACGGACTGGCTAAATGGCTCGCTAAGCATTTGAAGAAGCTGGTAGACGGCTCAGAACACACAGCCGTATCCTCAACGCACTTCCTAGAAAAACTCCGAGACATCACAATCGCCCCCGACGAGATAATGGTGTCCTTTGACGTCGTCTCCCTATTCACATCCATCCCAAAAGAATTGGCCATGAGAGTCATCGATGACCTTCTGGACAGAAGGTACAACGATGAAGGAAAACTTTTAAAAGGGAACACGCAATGGAGTTACTGGACTACTGCCTTCGCACGTACTTCACGTTTAACAACTATGTTTATGAGCAAATCCAGGGAACCCCGATGGGATCACCGATCTCCGGCTACCTTGCGGAGGCCATCCTGCAAGAAATGGAAACTCAGATCTTCCAGATCTACAAGCCGAACTTCTGGATGCGCTACGTAGACGACACCTTTGTTATCATACACCGAGAAGCCAAAGAGAACTTCAAAAGGGATTTGAACTCGATTTTCCCACAGATTTAATTCACAATGGAGGAAGAAGAGGATGGAATGCTCCCTTTTCTCGATGTTCAGATATCAACGTAGGAGGACGGAACCCTCCAGACTGGCGTGTTTCGAAAAGCGACAAACACGGAGAAAATTCTTCACTACAACAGCAATCACCCCCTGTCGCATAAACGCAGTTGCGTCCGATCGCTTTTTCGCCGCATCCAGACACACTGCAGCACAGAGGCTGAGAAGCTGCGAGAACGTAAAACCCTATGGCGCCTCTTTCTCGCCAGTGGATATCCACGCAGCTTCATAAACAAATGCTTATACCAAAGGCATACAAAGACCGAAGGTGAGCCTTAACAAAGACCTGAAACATTCAATTTCTTACCCTATGTGAGGAACGTCTCAGAAGCCACTGAGCGCGTTTTAAGACCGCTAAACGTGAGCGTTGGACACCGACCGGAGGCCACCATCCGTCGATTAGTCATGCATCCAAAGGGCCGACTACCACCCGCAGACACCTCAGGCGTTATTTACCGTATCAACTGTCTAGACTGCCCGGCCAACTACTGCGGCATGACCGACAAACGACTGAGTACGCGCATGCCCGAGCACACTTTGGCCGTAAGGCGAAAGGATATTCGATCACACGTCGCCATGCACAGTCTAGAAAACAACCACCGGTTCGATTTTGACGGGGCTCAAGTGCTCGGCCGAGCCGATAACAGACTGGCGAGGGAAGTCATCGAAGCTTGGCAGTCAGACGCCAACTCTATCAACCGCATCATTGACCTACCAGTGCCCTATGAGGCCGTCAAGCACCATTGGCGCACGAGGGAGGACCAATGAGAAACGAGGCTGCTAGACCTACCGCAAGTGAGCACGAAAGACCCTTTTTAAACCATGTAGTTCCCCCTATGCTCTATCTCTGATGATGCGCTCGAGTATGAGTGTGAAACGTCAGACAAGTATATGTTCTACCCCAGCGATCGCCTTATCTTCTCCTTCCATTTCAACACCTGGGGTCCGTATTTTCTCCTATATCCATATATATAGGAGGAAGAGACTGATGTCCTAGTCCACAATCTGTCATCTAACCAGTTGACGCCTGGACAGCTGAAGGTTCTGAGTCATGAGGCTTGCTTCAATACCACAGACGCCGATCCGGTTAACCTCGTGGCCACAGTCGAATCAATTCTCAAACAAACTGGGGTTTCTGGTGAAACAAAACACCTTGTTCGGCAACAGGTAACCGCCTTGGTAATGGCGCATAAACCACGCGCAATTATTACCAGAGTGGAGCAGGATGCTGTCAAGAGACTGAGAGCTGACACGAGTATTGTGATACTACCAACGGACAAAGGACGTTCTACAGTCGTCTTGGATAAGACCGACTATATTCAGAAGGTCAACAACCTGCTGGAAGACTGACAGGCATATCTTCGATGCGATGGTGAACCGATGAAGAAGCTGATGATGCAGCTAGACAAAATGCTTGCCGATATGCAGACAAACAAAGTAATAAGTAAGTCGGTAAGACTGGCTGTAAAACCATCAGATGCGGCCGCAGCAAGGATCTACGGATTACCAAAAGTGCACAAGGCCGATATTTCCCTCTGTCAAATTTTGTCAGTGCGTGGTGCACCAACATTCAATCTGGCTAAATGGTTGTTCGGACACCTGAAGTCTCTCACCTCGGGCGCAGCCACAACGGTCACTTCAGCTACTCAGTTCCTGGAACGGCTCAGGGGGGATGCAACTCACCGCAGACGAGGTCATGGTGTCATTTGATTTCATCTCTCTCTTCACTTCAATCCCGCAGGACTTAGCAGTCAAAACGGTAAGCGAATTGCTTGAGAAGCAGTAAGATAATGCAGGCGAGTCGGTGAAGCGAGGAAATCTTGTCCAACTCTTAAAATTCTGTCTGAAGACGTACTTCACCTTCAAGGGGACCATGTACGAGCAGATCAGAGGGACGCCAATGGGATCGCTGCTCTCGGGCTTCATCGCTGAGGCAGTTCTCCAAAAGCTTGAGACTCTGGTTTTCGCAAACTACAGGCTAACGTTTTGCACTCGATACGTCGACGGTACCTTCGTCATCATCAAACGAGAAATGATCGAAGAATTCCATAGCGTCCTGAATTCCGTCTTCCCGGACATCCAATTATACAATGGAGGCTGAAATTAACAACCAACTGCCATTCCTGGATGTTCTTGTCCATCGAAAATCCAACGGGCACATAAAAACTACGGTTTATAGAAAGGTGACCAACACACGCCAAATCTTAAGTTACCACAGTAAGCACCCGTTGTGCCACAAACGCAGCTGTGTGCGAACTCTCTACAGAAGGGCAGAAACACATTGCAGCGAGTCGGACGACAAAAAGACCAGAACTCCGCTACCTCCAGCGCCTTTTCATGGCCAACGGAAAGCCTCGTAAGTTCATCGAGCGCAGCAGGCTAGCTCATCCAATACCAAATCTGGTAACAGAACAGCCTAAAGTCTGGCGTGCACTGCCATACATTGACGGCGTCTCTGAGGCAGTTTCCCGTCTCCTCAGACCGCTGGGGATCGGAATTGCCCATCGACCGGATTCAACCATTCGGAATCTAGTTATGAGACCGAAAGCCCCCCCTTCCACGAAATGAGACGTCAAACATCATCTAAGGGATCCAATGTGACTCCTGTGAAGTTAACTACGTCGGAGAGACAGGGAAGCGGTTGCAGACCCGTGTTACCGAACACGTGCGGGCAGTGAGGAGAATGGACCCATTATCCCTGGTGGCGGAACACTGTGCAAACTCTGGGCACACGTTCGCCTTCCAAAACGCCGAAATCCTGGGTCGAGGAAATGACCGCGTAACCAGGGAAACAATCAAAGCCCGGCACACGAAGCCTACGTCGATCAACCGTTGTGTCGCCCTTCCGGCAGCCAACCAGGCCTTTCGGGCGCAGCTCATCGAACGTAAGAGCAAACACGGAATTAGGCCAAATGTGAATTCCCCCGCGGAAGAACCTAGGACGGATATGCCCCTAACCACGCCACAATTCGGGGCCGACGAAGGCGCAGTCATGAGTACCGCCGCATCAATTACTATCCCGACAGACAAGGAGACATGCACTCAGGACACAAACATGACTATCGACCCAGGGCGCCAATTAAGGTCAATGCGGACCCAGACAATGGTCGCCCCCCCCTCAACGAGAGACACGTCAACTGACAGCAATTTCCTCCTCCCCCCCTCTTCACCCCGGTGACTACAGAGATGCTTCGTGTGTGCATGCCGGCAAAGAACGCCAAAGCCAATTAAGGGCTTCCCCACCCCGTCCTCCTATAGTGTACACTGTTAAGGTAAACCCGTACAATCAACCCTGTGTTACCAAATGGCTATCATCGCCTATAAATACCGTGAGACGCGGTACGATACTCACCTCCGATGATGGAAGCTTGTATGCTGTTGAAACGTCAGGACAATACACCTATAGGCCCTGAGCTCACCTTTTATTCTCACCTGAAGTTGACGTGGTTGCAGTGACTGACGACGTTGAGCAGCTCGTCTACGCGTGAGGGCAATCTAAGCTCACATTAATGAGAGCTGTAGTGAAGACTATGTCAAAAATGCACTGTAGCCTATCCCTGGTCCCAATGCGGAATTGAAATATCTCACCGACTGGCATAGATTTTAGCTTTTCAGGATAATTTAGGTGCGTCGGATTATTTATTTTGTGGCATGGCCTACTCTCCAAGAGAAAGATAAGTTTTTGATCGCCCACACTAGGGGGGGCTCCTCTGAGCCTGTCCACTGAGTGAACATGAGATTGGGCGCCGTGGCCCATACAATGTGGTGAATTCCAGTGCCGGGTATGAAAAGCGTGGTGTCCCTACTCCTTATGAACACATGTCGTCAACGCAATTCTCACATGATGGATCGATCATCACGAACAATGAAAGCCACAATGTGCCCTACAACATGGCGGGCTCAGGGATGGCAAATTGCGGGTGAATTAATTTATAAGGATAACAGACTTGCGCTGCCTCTATCGCACTCTCCCTCTCTATCGTCCTTTAAAAACTGGTAATAAGACTAATTCAGGAGGATCGCAGACGGGATTGCCTACTGTGTCTGACAAAGCTGAACAGCCAGCCCGCACGTGCCAAGCACGAATTGGTGTGCGTATGATAGCCCGGGATTTAATGAAAACTAGATGTGGTCAGCTCGGATGCCATATGAGTTGAAATGCCATAGAGCCCACATTAAGGAGCCATTGCAACATTAATGTACGTTCTGAGAGGGAGACTGAATTGCTCCGTCAGGTGGTAAACTTTAAAGCTATGGCTTTTGGAGCAACATGATAGATACAAACTCGTCAGCTTGTTTCAAGTGAGGAATATGTGCCGAGATTCGACCTTTCTCTCTCTCACTCTGACCTCATTCCGATGTCCAGGCCTGTCTAATTGCGCCAGACATGACCAGGTCCCTACAAAACGCAGCAGGTTATCGCAAAAAGGAGGTGAAGGACTTGATATCGCATGCGTTATACAGACGAATATTGCCGGCGAAGACAAAGGAGACTGGAATGGCCATTTCTGGTTTATTAGCTGTCGTCAGCCAGTCATACTCAAGATGTCTTTTTACAGCCATTCCTCTTGGATAGTAGACTGGTGGCTTTTTGTCAGTGTCGTCAAAGCAGTCTTGGTGCTGACGATATACGCGACCCAGGACATCCACGGCAATGGAATTTATTGCGTTGGCACCATCGGATATCCACGATGTCGTTTGCATCTGCATCCTGCAGGTCCTCCAGGCACTGGGCCAGTTAATTTATGAAATCCAAGCAGTGATCGGGCACAGCTAACTTACCTGGTAGTCTTTTCCATTATGGTATCGTGTGAGATTGCAGTCGGAGCGTGCAGTGGAGCCTCCACCTTGCACTTCCTCGTCCGAAGGCGGAGGCAGGATCGAACGTAGTGGCTGACAGTAATACATGCCCCGTCTACGCGTGCCACACAAGTTTGATTCACGCACGATTGTACAGGTTTTCACAAGAAGTCAGCTAAAGAAATTATGACTCCTTAGATTCTCAGAGGATTTTTTTGAGCTATCTTTTCAGAATATTTTGGAACAGTTTAAAATAGTAAGCCTCTGGCCCATATCTTATTTGTTTCTTACGTTCTGCCTTCACCAACGTTACGCTGCTTCACTTAAAAATAGGTGATCTCAATTACAACCAATGGATTGAAATGCACACTTTCTTAAACAAACCTTTAATAGAACCTACACGGAGTCCACCTTCACGCATTACATAAACTATTATCTCCTCCACAACAAGCTATGGAAAGAGGGAACATACCTCTACAATTGTTTATGTAGTTATCTACGCAAAAGACTTACCGACGCTATCTGCAATGCAGTACTAAAAACTTGTGCAATTAATTCAAGTCAACGAAAAAAAGAGAGGTTAATGACACTTTATCTCGAAGAATGGCTCCGCGCTTTGGATGGGGGCATCTTCAAGCAGGGAGAAATTGTAAATGCGAGGAGATTAATTCAGGTAGTAGAAGACTGACGAGTTAAGCACCAACAAACCAAGCATCGGCCTCTGTCACATCCATTGACTAAGGGACGTCTTTTGACTATCTAGCAGAAACTGCTACCGAAAATGGGCAACTTGCATTTGTAAATTTTATTTCTGCATACTATTCACACTTTTATCCTGTCAGTCTCACCATTCATTCTACCTCTGACTGTCAACATTAGCTTTTCTTTCCTCCTCCTGAACCGGATCTTTTCGTTCTCGCCTGTCACCGCTTCAAAGACCGTCCGCGCATTGGTCGCAACATCCTAGCGTTCGTTGCTTCCATGGACTTCGCCAAGTCGGCTCTGGGTGCCGGTATGATGGTTGTTTGGGTCACGGACGGTAAGAAGATAATACCGTCAATAAAGCAATCGCTCTCCTACCAATTACGCACCAGGGTTGCCTTTATCAACAATCTCACCGATTTCAAACCCTCTGTCTTCGGCATGCCCAAGTATCACAAGGAGTCCCTCCAAGAATTGCACTTGACGTTTTCCGACCAGGGCTGATACCACCGTCCACAAGCATATTTTTGTGCACTTGTGCAAATAACCAGGAATGTGGTGGCACACGTTAAAACCTCTGTGTGCTATGACTGAAAAAAAAGCAAAATAAACTCTCAAAAAGTAATTTTTCCGTTTTTATGCCTTGAAATCTAAAAACGGGGAGGGTATCTTCGCCATTCTGTGAATCGAAAAGGTACCCCTTGAAATTTACGCTAGGTGAGTGCATGTGAACAATGGGCAGACGGTGCTACGCAGATACGACGGAATTAGAGCTGGAAACACCATATAATTACTATTATTAAAGTTGATTCAGACGGGTAAATCATGAAAAATTGGCCAGGATAACATTGTAAAAGACAAATGAACTAGTCTATAGGTACAAATGTCTAACCAGCCCCAAGTTGTTTTTTGCGCTGGTGCCAAAAAAGATTACCCTGCATAATAGGTTGGGTATTCCCCATTTGAATATTGTCTTATTCCTGTAACAAGCCAAACACATAGCAAGTAGGCGCTCCCCAATCGGTTACAGAACTCACTCGTCCCGGTGTGCCTTCGGGATCCCTCTCGAACCCCACCAGCAGCCACGCAGTGGCTAGGTACATCGGCAGTATAACATGACCGACAAAGACGAGGGAGACTGGAATGGCCATTTTTTGATTTTTAGTCTTCATCAGCCAATCATAACGAACCCAAGGTTTTGCTGGACTCAAGGCTCGAACTCGCGACCTGTTCGTTGGGAGTTTAACGATCTAACCCAGTGCACCACGAGCTCTTTGTTATGCCGGTTTCGATCGAAAATATTAACTTATGTTAAGTAGGCGCTCAACGATCGAGTACCTGACTCACTCGTCTCATTGTGACTTCGGGCTCACTCTCTAGCCCTTCCAGCAGCCGCCCAGTGGCTAGTGACACCTGGGGTTGGGTATGACTGGCTGATGACGGCTCATAAGCCAGAAATTCCCATTCCATTCTCCCTTATCTTTGTCAGTCATGTTATAAGCCAAGCAATTGGCAAACTTTATCTGCGGTGAAATCAAGGAAGTTGAGGAATTGAATACTGTCGTAGAGGCATGTGATAAAAACGTTTTCTTAAAATTGAGCAAAAATGGGCCTATCTGCAAAAAAAGCAAAAAATACCGCTGGTGCATGAACATTTCTGCAGGATTTTTTTTATTGATATAGCACCTCTTGGACGCTGTTAATGCCCAGTAGTTTAAGTTGATCACACTTTAGAAGCGTTAACGGGCAAAATTGGTGATACTGGAGTGGTCCTCCTCTGGCCCTTTTTGCATCATCAACCCGAGGAATATCAGCACCAAGCTGTCCATCTGAGGGCCTGATCTTGACTCAGTTACATATCCAGCGATGCGCCCGTCACTGCTTTAACTTGCCGGTATCCTGCGGACTAAGTTTTTGGTTATTAAGTAAATAATAAATAAATGTTTTTCTTTTAAGCGCCCAGAGGGCGATATCTAAACATAGCTGGAGCTAAGATAAAATAATGACAATGCGCACGCAAGTGCTCTGTTTAAACAGAATTTAGAAAGTGTTGTGGATAAAAAAGCAGTGTTTTTTTAAATCCACCGGCCATTTATGCTTTTAAAAAAATATTTTACAATTTTTAGAAAGAAATGGTGAGCTCTGAACAGAGCAATGAAAAAGAATCCCTCAAAGAAATTGGGGAAGGAATTCGTGGAGCCCCCAATTTCAAAAAAGGTGCAGGAGAATACAACTATTTCGTGAGGGGATATTGAGGAGAAGAATAGTTAGCTTCTGAGCGTGGGATGAAAGGATAAAGGCGATCCGGCAAACGAGTACGATGAAGTCAATATAGTGTGCTCAGGTGTGCTATTTCACATGAGGATCGACGATGAAGGTGAGGCTTGGACATCTCAGGAGCCAGATTGGGATTCTGCTAATGGTTATCGGCAAACGAAACGGAGGTCGTCTAAAATGTGCGCGCCAATGTGACCCAATTATTTGACGATTATTTGATTGGGGCATGGGTTATGGAGACATCTTGGTTCGTTGGGCTAACAGTTCGTGTTAGAGCTAGGGTTATCTTAAGGGTTAGGGTTAGTTTTAGGGCTAATTAAGGTTAGGGTTAGTTTAAGGCCTCTTGCTATGGTTGATTTTCAGCTTAGGGTTAATATTAATTTTTAGGGTGTGTTAGTTTTGGGGGTAGGTTTACTTCTAGGTTAAGGATTGTTTATAGGTCTACGGTAAAGCTTAGATTTAGGGTTAGGGTTAGTTTGAGTTGTACGGGTACGGCTTGTTTTCAAGTTAAGGTTAGTTTTCACGACGTTCCTTTTCAAGTGCAACAACCGCTTGTGTTACTTTATTTACCGCTGTCCTCCTTACTTCCTCGTCTTTGCAATGTTATTAGCCATGTGGTTAATGCAGTAATCAACGTGCGAATTCTCCCAATATTACTTGGCTCACCTTTAACTTGCCATAATAATACCATTAGCCTTTTCCGGTATGCCTTCTCATCCGTTTGAATACCTGTGGTTGTATGTTCGTAAATGACATTCAGTTTATTGACACACACCCCTTACATACCTGATTGCGCTAAAACGACCCTTTTATAAAATGCATAATATGCATGCTGTTTAAAGTTATCACCGTAATGGGTGTCGAGATATTTTGATTGATTATATTGCACTGTAAGCATTCAATTACCAGTTTCTTCATTTTCGTAGACTCTTGGAAAAGTGCACAAATTCTTTAGCTATTGCTTTGAAAACACGCGCAAATAGAAGGCTGTTTTCTCGGCGGTATCTTTAGAAATTTTATTTTTGCTTTTATACCACATTTTCTTTTAAGTTGCATTTGCATTTATTTTGTAAAGGTGAAGCCAAAGTTTCCCTAATTTTAGTTAGTCATTTGAGATTGCTAGCGAATTACTTAGTACGGTGGCTAACACGTGTGGCTGACACGCGCAAGTTTTTCACTTCGATTCTCTAACCCTATTAGTCTGTGTCACTTTGAACTGTTTATCCTATTGGCGCTCACGTCAGGAAGTCTATAATTTTCGTATAAACATTGGCTATTTCATTATGCCTATCAGGATTGACATCAGAGGCCAATTTGAGGCCGGAGTACCATAAAAAACCTGAGAATCCTAGTGGTCATGCATTGCTTTATTCTATCTTCACTGTACGATTTCCACATACCCATTGCTGTATTCTATATAAATCAATTCAGTTCATCTGGAGAACATTTAAATAACGAGGAGACTTCAGCTTCATCTTATTGGACAGGAGAACGCCTCCCTAACACCTCCTCAGGTCACCAGCACCCTTGCCAATGGACCCTCCAAGTATCATCTCTAGACCATCCAGTCCCCGCAAAGTACGTCCCTGTGTTCCAATCCCACTAGGGCTCAAAAACCATCATACCAAGCACTCCCTAAATCTTCCATTTATAAATTTTCGTATTCTTATTGGGATCGGATAGTTGAGATTCAACGCAGACCACATGTGGGTTCATATCAATTGTGCTGAGGCCATATTAACGCCTTTTACCTACAGGCTTAACCTTACGGCTTCCGATCAGGTGGCCTCCGGTCCGTACAGCTTGCTTTCATTTTTCAGCTAATCACAATTCTCCTTTCGATCGGCCATCTGCCATTGGTTGTCGTTACCCTTTTAAAACCCTACGGTACCTGTCCTGTTATTTACGTGCTTATTTAAACAAAATATATCTAAATGGTTTAAATCATAATTTTTAAGCCGTTTTACCTGGTTCTTTTTCACTTTCGCAATATGCCCCTCCCATTTAAACCCTTATCGCCACAAACCCGTATTTTAGTACTCTTTTTCCACTGGTTCTCTGTGTGCTGAAGCTTATTTTGCTTGCGCCAAGAGTTTGGAATTTTGTTTTTAAATTGTATTCGTCACTTCAAAGAGTGGTTGTTCGTGTCCGTTTGTAATTTTACCAAACTAAAGAGAAGAGGAAACTACAATTTAACGCTCAAACATTTGTCATTTAGAGTTACTACGTTCGTTTGAAGTTAGTGGAGTGATCTTGTTGCTCCCAGTCCACAAAGGTGTTGGCCTTCAGTCGGTTTTTCATCTTTTAGACTTGCACAGCAATGACTGAGATGAAAATCAGCCCTATAATGCTCCGCAACCAACACAAAGCCAGTAGTTCTTAAAAATTCGGGGTAGCTTATGTCGATTAATCCTCCATTAAGAATGTCATGCATTTTCCGATTAAATATATTCAAGTTCACTGGGCGCATGCCTATTCATAACATCTTCCAGTGCCTGGCAGTATTTTTCAGTCAAGGTCACTAAAACTGAATATCATGTCCCATTTTGAACTTATAAGTGTACCATATCTGTTTCAATAAGTTTTTTTTTAAATTTATAACTGCGTTATCTATTTTCGTTTGGAGGATAACGTCAGGCACTCTTTAGTTGCCTTCACACATTGAGAGGAGAGAATTGGAACACTGAGCGTCGGAGTGACCCCAGTCAGGTTACTGCGGGCAAACTATGCAGACGCATTCTACTTGTATAATCGTAGTCAACGAACAGTTCTAAATGTTGTGACTGAACCCAGGCAGCACACCCACCACAGTTCAGATCTGTCTATATACTTTGCTATTCCTAACCGAACTTGAGGTGCATTAGCTTGCCATAACTTCCTTTAGCCGTAAGCTAACGGACCTAAAACCCGAAAATCATCTGGCACAGAATTGTATTTCACCAACGAGATCTAAATAGAACCAGAGCAAATTGTTTCGATTTCGTTTTTTTACGTCCAGTGCATCTCTCGGTAAGAGTGACCAAACTAAGCTTCTGTGGGATTTCTCGCTCTATTCACAAGAAGAGAATGGAGGATCAGTGAAATATATGGAAGGCAAATATAACCACTATGAAGGCCGTTCTATTCCAAATTAAGTGAGACTGTTTGCTTACGGGGATCCACAGGACAACTGAAGATCGTTTGAGACGATTTCACCAGATCTGACTGAACGGTTTTGTCCAACGAAGGTAAAAAAACGACTGGTCGCTCTGCCTAGTTCACAAGAAAACGTAACAAACAGTTAAAGAAACTTTAAGATATTTGGGGAACTTGGTCACCACAACACCTGGAGAACTTCATTCACCAACGAAATGTGGTCAAAAATGGATCCGCCAGACAAGAAAGAACTGTGAATTCAGGGTTATTTGGCAGGTTTGAAAAAAAATTCCCATATTTCAATCCGTTTTATTAATAGTGGTCTTAAAATAAAGTACCCAGGTGCGTTCTTTAAGGATAATAATGGTGTAGAAGTTGTTGAAAATGGCGAGAAAGTCAACCACTTGGGTCGTTTCTTTGCTTTTTTCACCAGGGAAACTGAGCTTCAGTTTCACATCGTCAACTGTCCTGTTGTTAATACCTCGAACGAGCCGTACACTCGCGCACTAAACAAAGATGGCAGGGATGACATCATCTCCATTGATTTCAGGAGGTCGTTCAAAAGCGTCATACACAACCGTCTAATCCATAAATCATGTTAATTTTGAATAAGAGGAAAGCTGCTGACATGGATCGCTTATTTTTCTTTAAACTGAGATCATGAACCGTGTGTACTATGTGACGCTAAGCCTTTATTCACTTCTGCTATAATTTTTGCCATTTTTGCTTCTTTGTTTGTTTACGGGACGAATACAAAGGTCAAAAGCATAAGCCTTTTTCCCGCAAATACTTACTGAACTGAACTCAGGTGAATGCATTTCTGAACTCAGTGTAAAGGATGTTGAACATACCATCCTCCTTTATTGCACAAGTCTACTGCTTAATCGACAGAAATGATTTGGAATTGTAAGAAACTTTTTCTCTGAAGCGGGCCTGCGTCGTGAGATTAGGTGGTTCTCCTCCAGAAACGTCATTGTCACTTTCTATCGAGATATACCAGAATACACTTTGTTTATGTAAGAGAACGTTAGCCTGGAGACTAGGTTCAGGCAGTTGCCTCGTTGGTTCTCGCTACATCTCAGTGTGGCCTTTGCATCATGAGCTAGGGATAGCAAGTGCGTAGTACATTATTTTTTTCATAAAGGAACTGAACGTGCCGTTAACTGTAACATTAACCTCTTGCCGAGTGACCACTCCCATAAACAGGTTGAGGAGCGACTTTTGATTTGCACTCAGTTGGTTTGGCGGTCTGTAAAATGTCAGGATTTCTTGGTTTTTTTAATTAATCTTCTTTACTTTGATCCAAATAGATTTATTATCAAGTCGCATTGGGTATTCGTTCCACTGCCGTAAGCCCCGACATCACATATAAAACTATCAAAACCATCCTGTCTACTTTTACGGTTTCGGCGAAAGAGCTGGTATTCATGTATGGCAGGCTCGCATCCGTGCTGTCATATTTGATCCAAATTTCCCTTTGGGAAACGGCATTGGAGTTTCTTCCTGAGACTAGCGCCTTAATTGCATTGATTTTCGAAATGAGGCTTTAAACCTTAGTAAACATAAACTTCAATTTGGTCTGGGTGATTCATTTATGCAGGTATCCGCCCATTTTCATGGGATAAAATGTTAAAGTGTGTAGGTACAGATCGGAACAAACTGGCATCAACCAGACCTAAGCTGCAAGTGTCACAAACATTCACCAGATAAATATCCTCTGATCCTGTATAATAACTTCGATCAGAATTTGGAGATTACTTTCGCCCAGGCTGGACCTCCTGACGAGTTCCGCTTTGCGCTCTCTCCATTCCTCACACTCCACAAGTAGAGGCCTTTAGAATGCTGACTTTCCTGTACCCCTTTTAAGAGGGATTTCAGATACTAGTGGACTAGGTCCATCTTATCATGTGTTCCTACCTTTGGGGTGTCGGAAGTAGAGTACGGCATGCCATTGGTGACTGATCCTTAACTATTATCCACTCGAGGGCCCAGCGTTTTGTTCTTATTTTCAGAGATTACATGATAGCCATTCTAGTTATCGTTAATTTTTGATTTACTTTGGGATGGTATGGCAGAGTAAAAACACGGTTCTACGTTTTCCGAGGCTCTTTAATCGTTTGAGACCTTCGGCAACACAATCGGGCCCTAGCTTACCTGGTCTTTTCCGGATGTCCTACGACGTTCATTTGCATATTTTTTGGAAGGTTGTAGTAGTAGCCCTTGACTACTCTAGTTATGTACAGTTGACATTAAACATGCAAGTATATGCAGAAAACATAAAATATACTCGTGTAAGGTTTACGGAAATGGTTTACATTAAATTTTTAGTTGTCAATTGATATTTTAGACTTGTTGGCATAGGCTGACTACCAGTCGATGCGAGGGACATTAAATCCCGAAATGATGAGGATAATTGGTCGCAGTATATGTAATTTGATCTCTTCTAGAAGTTAGGCATCATCATCAGGATAGTTTCTCAGGGTCAATACATCTTAATGTTAGGGAGGCTTTGAGAACCTCTTGCCCTAATGATCGAATATTCTGCTTCCATATTGCACGTCACCTTAGCAATTTTCACGGAAAAGTTTTGGAAATTCTCTATAAATTAACTGGACCTCTTCCCTTGCGGTTGCCTCAGCCTCAATTAAACGCTTGATATCTAGGCAGTAAAATTTTGGTCATCCGCATTTTCAGGCGATATTAGATATGATATTGAGACAATGTCTGGGAAGAGATGGCATGTAAGGATTCGAGTTCACCACTTTTGGAGAATAAAATTTATACGTTGGTGAATAAACATTTGAGGTTGAAGTTCGCTCGGAATCCATTTTTTACTGGAGCAGCTGTGCTCTCCTTCAGAGTGTCATGATCCAAAGGGATGCGAAGGGTATTTTATTACCTGGTCATTGAAGATTACCAACAAAATGGTTGAAGTTTAGAGTGCTCTGCATTTGGATGTTGTTTATCCGCATATTTAAAAAGACTATGGGAATATGTTGAAACAGTGTTGGACATCACATAATATTTGTTTTTCCAGATATTCCTCTAAATGTCCTTTAATCGTTCGCTACATTATTTTACACACGATGCAAGTTAAACTGACAGGACGGTAATTTTCACAGTCAAGTCATTAACTTCCCTTATAGATCGAGGTGATGAATGCACGCTTCCATTCTTTGGGATTTCGCCTTGTTCATAAGACTTATGGAATATGACGTACAGTGGTACGCACAGTTCCTTAGCAAGTTTTTGAAGTGCTAGTGCTGAAATTCTATCCAAACCAAGCGATTTGTCGGGCTTCGTTTGGAGTAATTCGGTCCTAACTAAGGCCCACGAAAGGTGTACTTCCTCTATTTGGGAGAAGGAGTAGATGGCGGCGGGGGAGGAGAAGGAGAAAGAAGAGAAAGAGTCATTGGTTGACGAATAGGTGGAACAGCAGCAAAAGAATAAGCCCCTCGGGTATAGATGAACAGAAAGAAATTGGAAGAAAGAATACTTTGACCTGGTCGTCGTCTCCAATTTTTTTCTGCAGACATAAGGGCACGGAGCAGTTTCTGAGTTCTCCTAGTACTCCTTATGTAGCCATATAATATTTTTGGGTGTTCCATCGAGTTTTACAGTATGTTTAGTTCGAACTTCCTTCGTAGCTTAGTAGTCTCCCTTTTACAAACGTTGCTATGCTGTTTATATTCCCGTTAATGCTCATCGGAACCCATTAGACTTTAGCATCTCCCAGAGCGATTTCGTTTTTGGGTGGGTCTGCAAGTTGGGGTTTATCCTTTTTGGACGGCTTGCGATTGTCTTTCTTCTGAGAGGAATCTTGAATTAAACAATCGTTTTCAGTTACTAGCTGAAAGTCCTCCAAAAAGTCATTTGCTGCACCCTCAATTCTGTGTTCCACGAAGCATAGGACATTTTTTCTCTCATAAATTGATAGTACTCTTTCAACTTTTACTTTAACATCTATCAGGCAAAAATGGTTTGGAAAACATTAAGTACTCGAAGTGCAGCGTAATGTGGTCGCTTGACCCAACTGGCGGTTGATCCTGCAGGCCTAGTAAACTTTCCTCCTCTCGGGTAAAAAGAGGTCCAGGCAGTTTGACTGTTGTTCTTCCCTAACCCGTGTTCCAAAGGTGACGTTCTGACAGAGAAATTTGACTGTTGTCCAGTGTAGTA
This sequence comes from Schistocephalus solidus, assembly GCA_017591395.1. Classification (NCBI taxonomy): domain Eukaryota; kingdom Metazoa; phylum Platyhelminthes; class Cestoda; order Diphyllobothriidea; family Diphyllobothriidae; genus Schistocephalus; species Schistocephalus solidus. The sequence goes on along the minus strand of WEDG01000623.1, from coordinate 67,117 downwards.
GTTCATAATTAGATTTATCTGGCAGCCCCTGCGCATTCCATGTTTGCAAATGATATAATTCCGAAAATTCTGTATAAGATATTTAATCTTGCTCTTGAAAGTGAAAGCTTCCCTATTTAATGGAAGGAATTGCACATTTTTTCTATACCGAAACACGGTTGAACTACGTCATTCGACGACTTAAGGCCAATAAATATACTACCAGCAGCCTCAAAGATCTTAGAGACCTTGATTAAAGACAAGCTGATGCGTCACCTAACAGAGACTAACCTACTTCATGCGGCTCAGCATGGGTTTCTTGAAAAAAATCTTGTGACACCTGCCAGCTCTCTTACTTTAATCATGTGCTACAATTTAGAGATAGTGGTTTCGCAATCTACACGGTATATTTCGACTTCACGAAGGCTTTTGATCGTGTTGACCAGGATCTCCTCCTGCTGAATCTTACCTCCTTCGGCATAGGTAACAAGATTGTGAACTTAATATCCTCCTATTTAAATGCTCGTGCACAGCGAGTTAAAATTTCTGATGTTATCTCCAACCCCACGCACATGAGAAGTAGATTTATTCAGGGTAGCGTACACGGCCCGCTTATATTTTGCCTTTTTGTGAACGATGTTCCTGAGTGTCTTCAGTATGGAAGGGTCTTTATTTATGCTGATGATTTAAAAGTTGCCTAGCGATATAAACCGGCTGATCGCCAAATACTGCTTGAGCTCTTAAAAAAGGATCATCAAGCCTTCGTTCAGTGGTGTCCACATGGCACCCTTCGCTTTCTTGGTACAAATGCTCCGTTATGGTTAGTGGTGACAACCATCGGCATCATCTGAGAATAGACGGTCATGACCTCAATGTGCCCAGGCTTATAAAGCATCTGGGCATATCATATTCTAGTAGTCTTAATCTGTCAGAGCACTGCGCCCTGATTGTCTTAAAACCACACCAAACCACTGGGTTAATTCTCAGAAATTTTTAAAACTGTTAATATTAGGTCCAGCCTTAATAAAACGTAGGTCAGACCTAGTTTGGGATACTGCTCATTTCTATTTAGCCTTCTGGACGCGAGTGAACGGAGGAAGATAGAATCCGTCCAATACTTCTTTTCTAAAAGTGTTTTCACTTCAGAGCACCGAAAACTGTCCTACCAACAACGCTGTGAGCTTACAAGCCTAGACCCGTTGTGGCTTCGTAGATTACAGTAGGGTCTATTTTTACTGTTTAAACTTTTAAACACTTTAACCTTTAACCCCCTTACATCCCTGAGGCAGCTCGACCACTCTCGGTGCACCAGTCATTGAGATGTATTTTTATTTTTAACTTTGGCACGCACCGTTAGATACCGTCAGTTTTTCGGTAAACGCTATAGCAATCTGGAATAAACTACCCAGAAGTATTAAAATTCAGCAGAACTATCCTTTGTTTATGAGAGCTGTCACTATTTTTCTACATTAAGGACACCTTCCACGAATTTTGGGTGCTGATACTCTGTAAGCCCTTTTCCGTTCAGATGGTGGCCACGGACTTTGAATCCGGTGCCGGACTTCATGCTGAAGGCAATATTGCTGGTGCTGCAGTCCGTAATCGGGTTATTCCTCAGTTGACAGCGAGCAGACGTTCGCCGGCATACCTGCTGCTATTACAGAATACCTGATCCACAACAATGAAAGGAGAAGTACTACACCATGCACCTAAGTCAATACTTCCCTGTCCTGAACTTAAATCCGTTAAATAAGCTGCAGTATTTTCTCCTGAAAACTATAAAAAACGACCAGGAGTTTTTTTCACTGTCAACTCGACCCCCTCCTGTATATCTCTTTTGACCTTTCCTGTAAACTGGCAAAAAAATTAGTTAATTAATTAATACCAGAAGCGTTAAAATTCCTGAAGATAAGAATATATTTCTTTTCGATGGCTTTGTACAGTTCCGTTAAGAGAATGAGCTCAGGTCAGAAGTATGATAAGGTTGTGGTACGCCAGCGAAAGCGTTAGTGGTCTGGCATATTTAGCAAATAAAGTGATGCTTAAAGGTTCCACATCCCGCACCGGATTATGTGCCTCAGCCATAGCTGTTAGTTTGCAAGTGACATAAACAACGACCCGTCCTCGTGTTAGTCTAACTGTCTTGAAGGGCTGATATCCACTAAGGGATTTTTGGAAACTGCAATATCTACAGGAAGCATGGTTTCTGTTAAAACATTAATAAGTCACTACAGGTCACTTTATTAAGGGAATTAGGCTTTCGCCCTTGAGCTCCCCATTTACATTCAAAAATGATAAAAGAATAAACGTTTACAGCAATAACTCTGACAAATGAAAACGTAAGGTCAACGATATGTGTGGGCCAGGCATAAGCCGCCACTACTGACACAAGCTTTATTAGATGTTCAATTGTTCCTCAGCAAATGAGTATCCAGTTTGCATTTAAATGTGTCAACAGTTTCTGAAAGGACCGCCTCATCAGGGAGTCCGTTCCATGCCCCAACGACCCTCTGTGAAAAGGCGTTCCGACGGACGTAAGTGTGGACCAACTTCCTCTGCAGTTAAAAGGGATGACCCCACAAATGTTCCATCTCAGCCAATTCAAAGAATTCAGCAAATTCTAGGGCACACTCGCAGCCTCTGATAATCCGGTAGGTTGGATGAGGTCACCGCATAGTTGCCTGTAATTGAGAGGGAACACATTAAGTTCAACTAGTCTGGTTTCGTAAGGCAGATGACTCAGATTCTTGACCATCTTCGTAGCCCTCGCCTGTACTCGTTCCAACTGTAGGTAATCATTCTTAAACCATGGACGCCAGGCCTGGACGGCATATTCAAAGTGAGATCGAACAAATGCTCCGTAGGTTTTTCGGAAAAGTTCCTTATCAATCTGCACAAATCCACGTCTGAGTGCAAATAAGACCTGTGAAGCGCGTTTAGCTGCCTTTAAACACTGTGAAGATGGTTTAAGTGAGGAGTTTATTATAACACCGAGGTCCTTCTGTTCCTCAACAATTGAAAGGAACTGCCTATTGAGAATGTATTGGTAGGAATTATCCTCCTCACTGGTCCTTCTGGTACGCAGTCTTAGGACCACAAACTTCCCAACGTTAAAATTTAAGAGCCAACGAGCAGACGAGCTGCTAAGACGGTTGAGATCCTCTTGAAGTGCGTGCCTATCGAAATCAGATCTGATAACCCTTCAAAATTTAACATCATCTGCAAACATGATGTCGCTGCAATCCAGGTCGTCGACACAGTCGTTGATGTACACTAAGAAGAGAAACGGCCCTAATACCGAGCCTTGGGGGACACCACTTAGAACTGGAGTAGGTGTTGCCCTCGAGGTATCGACGAACACAGTTTGCAATCTATCTGGAAGAAAGTCTTCGATCCATACCAGCAGCGTTCCTCTTATGCCGATTTCAGATAATTTGAAGATGAGACGTTTGTGTGGGACACTGTCAAACGCCTTCTTGAAATTAGTGTATATGACGTCAACCCTACCAACTTCATCCAATGCGCGAGTCCACTGCTCCGTCGAGAGCAAAAAACTGGAAAGACAAGAGCGATTCTGTCTGAAGCCACGCTGGAGCTCTGAGAGCAATTGGTTTTCCTCAAGGAACTTCATGGTCGCCTTCTTCATTATCGATTGCATTGTTTTACAGCAAATGGAGGTAAGGCTGACAAGCCGATAATTTTTGACATAAGATCGAGCCCCACTCTTGTATATGGGGTATATATTTGCTGCCTTCCATTCGGATGACAGTTTTTCCATTTTCAAAGGACGAATTGAATATATGCGCTAGTGGTTTGGAGAGTTCGCCGGCCAGTTCTTTCAAGAACTTTACCGGTACATCGTCCGGACTAGATGATTTGGCTTCTTTCATATTTTGCAGTTCTCGTTCCACGAGAGGTTCAGGGAAGATTATATATTCAAGCACTGGACCGGCGTCTATAGCAGCACTGTTGACGTGGTCAAGCTGAAGTTCCGGTTCTCTAGTGAATACCGAGGTCTAGAACCGACCAAAGAGCTCGGCTTTCTCGCAACTTTCAACGATTTCAACACCATTACCATCCATAAGTACTACGACTGGCTCCTTGTTTTTTTATTTGACTATTGATATAAAGGAATAGAATTTTAGGCTTATTTTCAGCCTGTTGAATAATTATTGATTCATAGCTCTTCCTTGCCTGACGAATCATTTTTGACAGCATTTCTGCGGTGAAGCAATTCCTTGAGATGCTCTGCTGACCCTGTTTCTCTAAAAACCTTCCATTTCTTAATCTTCTTCTTTAACTGCCTCTTAAGTTCTCTTGTTAACCAGGCAGGGTGACGAGTCTTTTTTTGCACCTTCACTGGACAAAAAAAGCGTTCAATCAGATCGATTGAAACCTTCTTAAAAGATTGCCACTCATCCTCTGGTTTTCCTTTGAGCAAACAGTCCCATTGCACGGACATCAGTTCTTTCTTTATCGCGTTAAAATCGGCCTTCCATATATATCGCTTGCCTTCCGTTCTCTTCGGGCGCTGAGAATAAAGGGAGTAATACCACATCAGTCTACTATGGTCACTCTTACCGAGGGGTGAAATAGAATACACTTCATCAATGTTAGAGAAGTCCTTCGTTAATACTAGGTCGAGGCAATTTGCCTTCTGGTTCTCTCTCTTAATTTCGTTGGTATGTTAACCTTCTGTGCCAGCGGTTGGTCAAGAGTAAGATCCATTAGCTTGTGGCTGAAGGAAGTTGGCGCACCATCGACAATCAGATTTACCCAGTCTACTGAAGATGCATTGAAATCTCCAGCAATAAGCACCTCCTGGTGACTTGCAACGTCCTTGAGCAAATGGAGGATTGACTCATCAGCTGAACTTGGAATATAAGTGGTCTATATATCATCAAGAATTGTAGGTTTTGTGAAAAATCCCTTTTAAGCTTTATCCTGAGATATTCATATTCAAGGAAGATGGCGTGCGCTCTTTCGACGGCTGATACACCTGTTCTAACGTATACGGCCACTCCATCTCCCTGTCTATTTTCTCGGTCTCCTAGAAATAGTTGGTTTCAATTTATCGAAACCTCGCTATCCGCGATTTCGGCTTTGAGCCATGTTTCCGTGAGGGCAACGACATCGGGGGTTCGGTCTGAGACTAGTGCTTTGAGTTCGCCTACTTTTGATAGGAGACTCTGAGCATTGGTATAAAAAAATCTCAATTTAGACTGGGTAACTCCTCTATATAGACTTCTGCTCATTTCGTGCATTTGAATGCTAGAGTCTGTCAGTGCTTTCCGAGATGAACTGGTGTCCATCCCGCCCGCACTGAGTTCTGATAAATGGTCGTCCTCTGAGGTCTGGAGAGCGTTCCTTTTATTATTTGAGCTCTGTACAGTTGGTTACTTCGTATTTAGTGTCCCCCATCTGTGTGAGGACCCGTGTGCCCCGTCTGTGTGAAAACCTAGTCTGGAATACTGCTCGTTTCTATTTATCCTTCTGCACTCGAGTGAACGGAGGAAGATAGAATCCGTCCAATACTTCTTTTCTAAAAGTGTTTTCACTTCAGAGCACCGAAAACTGTCCTACCAACAACGCTGTGAGCTAACAAGCCTCGACCCGTTGTGACTTCGTAGATTACAGTAGGGTCTATTTTTACTGTTTAAACTTTTAAACACTTTAACCTTTAACCCCCTTACATCCCTGAGGCAGCTCGACCACTCTCGGTGCACCAGTCATTGAGATGTATTTTTATTTATAACTTTGGCACGCACCGTTAGATACCGTCAGTTTTTTCGGTAAACGCTATAGCAATCTGGAATAAACTACCCAGAAGTATTAAAATTCAGCAGAACTATCCTTTGTTTATGAGAGCTGTCACTATTTTTTCTACATTAAGGACACCTTCCACGAATTTTGGGTGCTGATACTCTGTAAGCCCTTTTCCGTTCAGATGGTGGCCACGGACTTTGAATCCGGTGCCGGACTTCATGCTGAAGGCAATATTGCTGGTGCTGCAGTCCGTAATCGGGTTATTCCTCAGTTGACAGCGAGCAGACGTTCGCCGGCATACCTGCTGCTAGTACAGAATACCTGATCCACAACAATGAAAGGAGAAGTACTACACCATGCACCTAAGTCAATACTTCCCTGTCCTGAACTTAAATCCGTTAAATAAGCTGCAGTATTTTCTCCTGAAAACTATAAAAAACGACCAGGAGTTTTTTTCACTGTCAACTCGACCCCCTCCTGTATATCTCTTTTGACCTTTCCTGTAAACTGGCAAAAAAATTAGTTAATTAATTAATACCAGAAGCGTTAAAATTCCCGAAGATAAGAATATATTTCTTTTCGATGGCTTTGTACAGTTCCGTTAAGAGAATGAGCTCAGGTCAGAAGTATGATAAGGTTGTGGTACGCCAGCGAAAGCGTTAGTGGTCTGGCATATTTAGCAAATAAAGTGATGCTTAAAGGTTCCACATCCTGCACCGTAGTATGTGCCTCAGCCATAGCTGTCAGTTTGCAAGTGACATAAACTACGACCCGTCCTCGTGTTAGTCTAACTGTCTTGATGGGCTGATATCCACTAAATGATTTTTGGAAGCTGAAAGTCTACAGGAAGCATGGTTTCTGTCAAAATATGAATGACTGTTTCAATTTTATTAACTGCATTCCCAAGTTAATCTGGCTTGTTGAACAGGATTTTCTCATTTGTGTAGTGTACCTTCAACGATCCTCTGGTCAGGGAGGTCCAGCCCTCATTTTTACAGGTTTTGGCCACAGGAAAGACTCCTTTATCTGGATTATTTGACAATCTTTGATTTTTGCCCATTCGCCTATCTGCTAATTCTGTTCCTCAATTCTTTTCTTATTTCCCTTATTTTCAATCGTTCCCTCGGCTCGTAGTAGGGCTTAAAAAACCCTTTTTTGTGCAAATTTTGTAAGGTCACTCTTCCTTCTAACATAAGCGCTGTTTGCGCTTTGTTTTCGAAAATAATTTTAGGGGACTTAGGAATGCTCTGAGGTAGTGGTTTGAGTCTACCTTGCCTAGTTTGAAGAATTTTTGTACGGTGAAAATTTCCCCATCCTTTAGAAAAACACTGCTGTATTTATGGAGAAGACCTAGGTCGTGTGTCACCCGTTCCTTCAAAATATATGACGTGAATTCTTGGAAACCCCTTAGCATGCTATTTCGCTTGTGATTTAAGGGCGAAGTCTGTCTAGGTCTACCTACGCTAGGACAGTAGTTTGCCACTGTGGCGACTCTCATGGATGCTGTCATATGGCAACGAAACTGATTTTTTTTTCCAACGTTGGGTTTCTGGCCTGGGAATTTTCAAAGACGTTGCCGTGTTGCAATGTGCTGTACACAGAGTTAGCGTGTCCTCTTCCATAAACGGAGTGTTGAAGGCATTCCTTAGCTTATTTGGACTTGGGCATATTTTGAAGGGTTACAGACATTGCCCTTGATGACCCTATTATTTTACAGTTATCATTGCATATTTACAGTCGATATACAATTGTGGACATTCAAAATGTTTTAGAGTCAAAGCATGACAACAACAAATGCGTTTTCACGGTTATAGGTGAATCATTGTGGAATAAAGGTAAAACTTGAACGATTTTAAAAGTCGGGTTTTAGGTTATCATGTTGTGAGATTCGTCTTTCGTCAAATATTATGCCATCAAGCCTTGTTTTAAAAAAAGAAATGCTGTCAGTAGTAACCGTCTCGCTTGGTAACGTGTTCTCGAGTCGTACCACGAGTTGGCTGCAAAAAACTTTCTCAGGTTCAAGCATATGCGTTCGCTATTGACCTTGTAAGGAAGACCATGCAGCTGAGTTGTGCAGGCAAACTCGAAGGAATCCTCCAAGCTCAGGAAGGAATCATGGCCTCAGATAATCCGGAATGTCCAGAGCAGGCTACACCGTAAAGGCCTGCAGGAAAGAGGAAATACGTCAAGCTTTTTCAATCTTTCTTGGTACGGCAAAGCCTTAAGACCGTCGGCAACCTTCACTGCTCTCCGTTGCACCTGTTTGAGGAGGTCAAAACCTTTCTTCTTCCACGTTATCCGGGCTAGTATTCCGAAAGCTAAATGTGGTCTCACGAAGGTGCCAAAACTTTTAGAATTTTTTAGAATTTTAGAATTTGTATTTGGATAGCACCGGCAAGGCACTGTCTAAACAAACATTAGAAACGAAATAAACTTATGAAAATGTGTACAGATAAAATTTACAAATACTTACTAATGTAGACAAAACGTTTACTGCTGGGTCAACAGTGAGCTAAATTTTGAAATTAACTGTGAACTAGATAGATAGGCAGTGACAAAAACTCCTACCTTAAAATGGAGGCAGAGTTCAATAGGCCTTCATTTTTAAATAGAAGGAAGGAGAAAGAAACTGCTTAGGAAAATTAGGTTAGGTAGTAGAGTAGGGTAATAATGCAGTAGCATTTCAGAATGAGGTAATGAAACGTCGAGATGGTTCGTTTTTGATCACTTAGGCGTATGAAACAAAATCTCACGAAAATGCGTCAATTAACTTAAGTCCTCATAATCTTAGGATCCAGAATTGAATTCTGATGAGTATCCAATGAAACGTCAGCATTTTAGACTGCGGACCACCGAGGGTGTACGTCCAAATGACGTCATCGTTTGGATGACTGGTGATATAAGGAGACATCATGGTTCACGGGTGACTCGAGGTAGCGAAAATATAGTTTCAAGAGGGTCAATTAAATTCCCGATGGTCCTTTCTCCTGGGAAAAGATGAGGAAAATAAAAGGTTGATTTAATCAGTGTTAAGATAAATGTGCTGTCTTCGCTTGAAATCAGATTGATTAGTTAATAATCTTATTTCAATTGGCAAGTTATTCCAAAGAAAACTATACCTAGAAGCAAAGAACCGAGAGCGTTTAAACGTGGAGGATGCAGGGGGAGGTATAATAAGTGCAGGATTTCTTAGGTTATAAGGAAGACTAACGGGGTGCTGACCGAAAGCTTGGGGAGAGTTGAGCTATTATTTAGTCCGAAAAGGAGACAAAAGCCTGCTTCCAGTCTCCTGACCCAAAGAAATTTTAGCTTCGTTAGCTGGCGTCTAGTTGAGTAGGAAGTATTTGAAAGAGTGGGACACAGGAGTTTTTGTGAAATATCTTTGGACATTTTCAATTTTTGAACGGCTAGATTCATTCATTAAACCGAAGAAAGGGCAGAAAAATTCGACAATGGAAATTACAAACACACGATAAAGCCTTAATCTAATTTCTGGAATGTAGAAATTATAAGAAATAAAGCCGCAAATCTGAGCAGCTTTGGCCGTAATTCTATCGGCATGAGGTGAAAAATCTAATTAATTAGTGTCCTTGATGGAGGAAAATTCATTCATAGGGCAACCTTTAAAATTAACAGGTTGCAGCAGCCTAACAGGCCCAAAACTCATGAAGCGACACTAAGAAGATGAGACCTCCATTATCGATGTGGATCTCCACGCTGAAAAAGCGTCTTAGTCCGAATGAATTTGTTCTAGACATCGTTCGGTCGTAGAGTTAGAGAAGGAATACACGCATTTGATGTCATCAGCATTAATAATAAATGGAGAATGATTAACTTTCGATGAGATATCATTTATTTGCAGTAAGAACAACAAAGGACATAAAACGGTACCTTAAAGGACACCACTCACAATCATGTAGCACTTGAGTATGAGCACCCTACTAAAACTTTTAGTTTTCGATCATTTAGGTATGATCTAATAAAGCCAGTAAGAGGACTACGAAATCCGATAGCTTCTAGTTTAGCTAGAAGTAGTCTATGAGGCACTTTATCGAATGCCTTACTCAGATCAAAAGAGATAAATACTACAGATCGACGATCACTAAGAAGAGAGGTTAGTAGATTTAGAAAGGACATGTGGCAGGTTTCACAAGACCGGTCCGGTAAAAAGCCGTGTTGGTAAAAATTGAGAATTTGATTACTTATGCAAAAATCCGTGATTTGTTTTGCAATTAGTTTATCAAAGAGTTAAGAAAGAGAGGGCTTTTATGATCAGCACGATAGTTATCAATGTCAGATCGGGAACCAGATTTTAAAACTGATATTATAATAGAAGTTTTCCAATAATCGGGGCAGAAACTGTTTTCGAGAAATACTGAGAATAATTTGCTAAGTATAGGAGTAAAATCTTTTAACCGTTTAATATGTGAGTTTGGAATGTTATCAGTTCCAACCGAATGTGACTTTTTAGGTGAGCTATTTCTTTTTGAATAAATGAAAGCTAGAAATTAATGGTTGTAAGAAGTGAATTTGATTTTTAAATCAGAGGAATTGAGGGAGTGAGGCTAGTTTCAGTTGTTAAGTGGTTTGCAAAAACGAATTTAACAATTCTGTTTTGCCCAAATCCTCTGTAACGAGATTTTGGTTAGAGTCAAGAAAAGGCGGACTTACATTCAGAGGCTTAGTCGATGACCGAACATGGAAGATTTGAGCAACAGATTTGGATGAATTGGCATCACTTAGTGCTCGAGACTCCCTATGCTCACCTCGCGCGAACCTAATTTTCGATGCTAATCCAATTATTTGTGAAATCCTAAAGTGAACTGACAAAGAGCTTTTAGATGGATCTTTATTTGCTTTCGTAATTTTTTAAGTATTTTTTGGAGATAATGTGGAACAGTAGAAGAAGTTGTATTTGAATTCAAAATCATAGACAGGATTAAAGTCTTGATTTTTTCTGTGAGGATCTACAAGTGCTCAAGGGAAAAATTTGGCTCGTTGATTGAAAATATGCTATGCCAATCAGTTCAGTGTTCAGTTTAGTGTATTTGAGGAAAATAGGCTTACGCCTTTGAAATCCCTATTTGTTACATAAAAGTAGCAAGAATAAGAAGCAAATTAAAGAAGTAACAGTCAAGTAAATGCAGGCAGGTTTACGTGGTACACTGATATTGTTAATGTTAAGTAGTCACAAAGTCTTCAAGGTACTGTAACATATGTATGTCAAGCCGATGTTTGAATGTATACACAGACTGGGACATAACAATCGCCTCAGGTAGGTTATTCCACGGTTCCACGACACGGTTGGTGAAAAAATACTTCCTCACATCCAATCTTACTTGGGGCACACTTAGTTTGAATGGATGACCTCGGAGATTTTTCGTAGTGGCAAGTTGGAAAAATTCATCACATAGGAGGGCGCAATCCATGCCACGCACGATACGGAAGGTTTGTATCAAGTCTCCGCGCAACTGCCTATAACTCAGAGGATAGAGCTTAAGGTTATTTAGACGAATCTCATATGGCAGTTCAGCTTGACCTCTTACTAATTTTGTGGCTAGCCGCTGCACCCTTTCGAGCATGTTGTAGTCCTGTTGGGTCCACGGTCGCCAGGTTTGGATCGCATATTCAAGATGTGGCCTTACAAAAGTACCAAAGACTTTAAAAAAGCAGTCTTCATCGAAAACTTTAAATGCCCGCTTGATAGCGTACAGTATTGAATTGGCGGATTTAGCTGCCTTGGAACATTGCGTAGAAGGCTTCAGGTTGTCTGTCATCCAAACTCGATGATCCTTCTGTGTGTGTGCTTCTCGGAGTGGCAACCGTTCAAATAGTAGGGTCGCATATCAGTGACCTGATTTCGATTTCCCAGACGTAGCAGGGTGCATTTGTTTGAGTTGAAGGACAAGAGCCATTTGCGGGACCACTCGTCCAATCGAAGAAGATTTTCTTGGAAATTGTCTGCATCAGCAGCATTGTGGATAACTTTCCAGATTTTTTTATCGTCCGCAAACATAGCAAAGTTACAGTCCAATTCCTGTACACAATCATTAATGAACAAGAGAAATAGGATCGGTCCGAGCACTGAACCTTGTGGGACTCCACTCTTGATGACTGTGCGCTTTGATCGCGATCCGCCTACGCAGACCACTTGGGAACGACCGACGAGAAAATTATTGATCCACGTAAGAAGTTTGCCGCCAATACCGTACATTCTCAACTTGTAAAGGAGACGCTGGTGTGGAACACATATCGAAGTCCTTCTGGAAATCAATGTAGGCCACATGCACAGTGTCTTTGCATCGAGTGCTGTTGTCCAGCTTTGCATCGTATAAAGTAAGTTCGTAACACACGATCTTCCCCTACGAAAGCCGTATTGGGCAGTCGACAAGAGGTTACGGGTTTCTAAATAAATCATCAATTCCTTTTTGACAACCTTCTCCACAACCTTGCAACAGATTGAGGTCAGGCTGACAGGCCTGTAATTTGTAGCAAATGCACGACTACCTCTTTTGTGAAGCGGTGCAATGTGGGCTGTTTTCCAGTCGGTAGGAAGAATTCCCGTATCAAACGATTTCTGGCACAGCAACGATAGCGGTTTCGCCAGCTCTCGAGCAAGTTCGAGGAGTAGCTTTGCTGGAATCTCGTCTGGGCCAGGGGATTTGCATGCCTTCATACTTTTTAGTTCTTCAAAGACCGCCGCTTTTTGAGAGAGCATATCCTGAATAAGTGGCACTCCTGTAGTCTCGTAACTTGATGGAATAAAAACAGCTTCTCTAGTGAAAACCGACTGAAAGAACTGGGAAAAATGTTCAGCTTTGTTTATTTTCTGATATCTCGAAACCGTCATCGTTTCTCATAACAGGAATCGGGTTCCTGTTGCGTGTGGTTTTTCTTACATAGCTGTAGAGTAATTTGGGATTGTGAACTGCTCTCTGGAGCAAATCCCTCTCGTAATCCCGTCGGCTTTTGGAAGATCAAGCTTTTAACCTTGTTCCTTTGAGTTTTGTATGCTTGCAAGGCTAAATTTTCATTGAATCGGCAAAATTTCTTCCAAAGCCTTCCTTTCCTGTTAATCTCTCTTTTTAGATCCCTTGTTAACCACTGTGGTCTCTTAGCTATCCTAAATTGTGATGGCGGACAATGGCATTTTTATTAGATTCAACAAATACTCCTTAAATAAATTCCAGTACTCAGTGACATTCCCGGAGAAGAGAAGATCCCAGTCTATTCGTGATGCCTCAGCTCTCATCTTGCAAAAAGTCTCCTCGCCATAGATTGGGCCTGGTTTCATTTATTGCAGATGGCACAGAATATAAACCATACTCCCATGAAAGTACTGCGTGATCACTTCGACCAAGTGGAGGTAGGCAGTGTACCCTCGTCTATACTGTCAGGATCTTTAGTGAAGACGAGATCTAAAACAACTAGCCTGTTGTCCTCCACGCGCTCTCGTTGGAACAAATACATGTTGGGTGAAAAAGAGCTTCAAGTGTTGTCTTTAGCAGACGATTATCGAAGGAAAAACTTTGAGCTCTGTGCCTGCAGATCATTCCATCGAATGCTGGGTGCATTGAAGTCACCCATGAGAACAACATCAGGTCGACTGCTAATCTCCTTTATGTTCTCCAACAAACAAGTATCAGCGTCAGTGTCTGTCCCCAGTGGTCGGTAGAGAGTCATGACTTCAAGGGACTGCGATCCCCTGCGTCTTTATTTTCAGCCAAATAGCCTCAATACCATTGCTAATCTTCTCCGTCATTTCACACACTGTGAAATTGCTTTTAACATACATCGCAACTCCTCCACCCTGGCGTTGGGTGCGGTCTCTCCTGAACAGCGGGTACCCGGATAAGGCTACTTCGCAATCACTGATGTTCTGTGACAGCCATGTTTCTGTGATTGCTATAATATCGGGAGACAGAACGGCTACCTGAATTCTCAGTTCGCGAGTTTCGAAAAACAGACTTTGGGCGTTGGTATACAGAAATTTCAGTGTGCAGCAGTCAGCAGAGCCAAATTCCGTTTGTCTCGAGTTTGCCAATGCTAATTTGCCGATGCCATCATGAGCATGGGCTGGTTCCAAAGCAATGTTGCGTTTCTCTGTATCACGCGTTCCCTGTAAATTACCAGATTGCTCTGTCCAGCTGCAAGTCTCCTCTTCATTTCTATCACTAATTCGCGGCGTTTCAGCCGTTCTGCAGGAGAGTAGTCCGGCTGAAAAAAATCTGTTTATGAGAGTTCCGAAGGTTTGTTTTTCTCGAGAGAAGTAGCTTAGCCTCTTCCTTGTTGTCCAAGACAATTTTGATAGGCCGTGGTTTCACATTTTGGGACTGTTCGATATCCTTTTTTCCGAGCCTGAAGGCAGCGCGAACGGTTATCGTCTCTCCTGAATGAAGTATATCATTCAGTAGGTGCTGAAACATAGCAAGATCAGCGGATATCCGTTCCTTTGAGGTGTGTGCATTTGATTCAGGTAAGCCCTGGATAACAACGCAGTTCTCTCGGTCTAGGGCGTCTTTTGATTCACTGCCGATCATATTTTTCTCTGAATGACCAGAGGGATTCATTAGGTTTGTTTTCAACTTTATAATCGTTTTATGTTGTTTCCCAATGATATCTTGCCACTCATTGGTATTTTTGCTCTCAACTAAGGGCTCTTTAGAACTGCTGGGATAGCCGACAGGAGGTGAGTCTGAAGTCGGAACTGCCTTTGGAAGAGGCATTATTGAAGTTCTCCTGATATTACCGTTATCCAATTTGGTGGTATTGTTGTCCGATGCTGGGATTCTGGGAATTACATTTTTGGATGATATATTACATTTGCCTTCTGAAACTCGTTTCCTTATTTTCTGGGATCCCTGCCGGTTGCCCTCTTTCTTACGGGATACTGTTTAACAGCTGCATCGAGCTCCGTAGACGTAGCGTCATCTTCCTTGTTGGATGTGATGGCTACGGAAGTTGTGCCTGCGTATGTGCATTTGTCTCCCTCATGTTCCATCGTTAGGGACTGCTTCTTTTCGGGCAAATCGTGAGGAAGTTTCTTTAACTTCTCTATCTATCAAGAGTGCTTACGAAATTATTAATTAATTCATGGTTTGTGTTAGCAAAGTCGAGGTTATTGCATTTAAGCTCAGGTTTTGTATGAAGGGAGATTGGAATAAAACAGTAAATTAGTGCGTAATCACTTGTAAATAGACCAGGATGGACATTCATAAGGAGATGGTGGACATCATTTGTAAAAATTAAATCTAAAATGTTGTCATGTCTAGTCACTGAACTGACCAGTTGGGAAATGTTTGGAAATTTAATAGTATCGACCAATTTCTGAAGTTTTGGCGGAGAGGAATTTGCCTGCCAGTCAATGTCTGGCAGACTAAAATCGCTTCGATTATTTTGACATCAAATTGAGTCTCTGCAACTTTTTCAAATAACTCAAAGATCTCGCTTTCATTGCCAGAATAACACGGAGGATTATAGACACAGCCAATTACCGTTTTTTATTGTGCGGGAGGATGACTGAAGCAAAGCATACATTTCCAGAAAAAGACGAAATGTGCACCCGAAAAGCGAAATGTACAAAGGATGACTTAATATAAAGAAGGCAACCACCGCGTTTTTCAGCGTGGTCTTGTCAGTACAAATTGAAATTATCTATAGCAAGCGTCGAGTGTGAAATAAGAGAGTGAGCCCAGGATTCAGTAATGCACAGCACATCTGGATCAAGCTCAAAGGCTACTGTTCTAAACTCAGCCATCTTATTTACAAATAATCTCGCATTGAGTGAAACAAAGCTGAGCGAATTCCGGAGCTGAAGGTAACGCTCATCAGTATTTATAAAAAAGGAAGATTTGGTGGCGGGGCGTAAAACTGGAGAGAAGAAACAAAAGGTGTGAAACAAAATTTCTCTGGTCTACAATTTGTTGAAATTTTACTGCTAAAAGAACTGTGATTATTGTACAATGGCATATTTGGATGAAAACCATGGAAGGGAAGGCTATATTGTGGCGTGAGAAAGATAGCGGGTGGCATTGAAATGAGATTTTGAGGGAAGTTAGCATAAATTGGCGGAAACGTGCATTTGAAAAAGGAATAAATTATTTCGAAAAACTGGTAACGCAATAAGATTTGGGGATTTCGGAAATTTTAGGGTTTGGAAAGATGCTAACGTTAGCGTTCGCATCTGTTGTGAATGCTGAGGTGTAAGCAGGTTTCCCATCTGTAATGACTACTGATTTTATTGCCTGGCTTGGCCACTGGCTCAGATTTACTGGGGGTTTTCTTAGGTTTACTAGATTTGGCAGCTGTAGCAAGCGTGGTTTGCTTGGGAGGGGAAAAAATTGGCGTTGCCACGAGTTCACTCAAATCAGGAACAAGGTGAACGGGTGAAGATTGGGCTGGAATCGAAATTCCTGTTGATCTGGAGGGCCATGGGCTTGCATAAGCTAGAGGGCGAACCACTGAGATAACTTTTGGTATTGTAGGTGTAGACGTAGGCTTTTCGTTTGCTAATTTGGGTGAAAACCGACGTTCCACTGGGGTTTTATCCCTAAAATAAACAACTTGTTTTTTTCAACTATTGAGCTGATTGCTAATGCTTAGACAAAATAAGGTCCACTTAAATCGCCAAAAAACGTTTGGCCAGAATTTGCGGGTTTTTGCTACAGGAAGACAATCTCTTAGCTTCAGCGAAACCAAAGTTAAAGCCACATGAGTAAATGAAATGAAATGCGACGACCAGGGGATTTTACTCTTAGGTACGTTTTTTAAAAGAAAGTCGAAACTTCAGTATCAGTATCCGTATATTTGTAGGAAATATAGGTGTGTCACCTTTGAATTTCTTATTTGTACATGCGAGTTGTGGTATCAAAAGATAGTATCTCGATATGTTTGCCAGGCCAATTGATATGAGCCAACTGACTGGAACATAGTTGAAAAAGAGCAGACAGTGAAAAAAACTCCCAGTAATATTTAGGAGAAAAAACTGTTGCCCTTGAGGAGGGGTCTAACGGGGGTGCATCGTGGACGTCACATGAATCAGCACCGATGTGTGGAAGGTGCAGCCAGATGCTCCCTAGCTGATTGCAGAGTCCGTTGAGGGATTTAAAAGGCGAAGATATCCACCCAGATCATCCTCAGTCCTTTGCGGTTAAAACCAAGGGAGAACGTTCACACACCGCATAGACGATGGCCGCTAGGTCAAGCTGATGCGAACACTTACGGTGTCACCAAGGTGTGCAAATAATTCAGCAGCGAAGACCTCGGGGACCTCAGCATGGGAATTATGTGAGTGTGAAAGCCTTCGAATGAAAATAACAAACAAAAAGAAATGTTACTCAAATATAGCTAATAGTATCCTATATACCTTATTTTCTGACGTCATTCTTGCAGCTTTCAGTTCGTGCCTGAGAACACCTGGAACAATGATCAGTAGTTTTTTTCACTGTCAGCTTGACCCTCTACTGTATATATTTTTTGACCTTGCCTGTAAACTGGCAATAAATAAATAAAATAAAATACGCTCAGTATAGTTACACTCAACAAAAGGTCAGTAGTTAAAAGACGACTGAGCTAAGAGCTGTATAATTCAGTATAATTCAGTATATATAAGGGAGATAGGCAGAGCCTTTGAAAACCCTTTTTACAGATAGACGCCAGCAAAACAAGCAAATGTTATATGGCAATAGTCGTTTTAGTATATCGATCATTGCTGTCGACTAAATATATGTTCATCAAGTAAAAATGCATCAAGTCTTCTTTTAAACATTTCAACGCTTTCAGCCTGAACAACCGAAGCTGGCAGTTTGTTCCATTCTTCAATCACCCGTTGGGAAAAGAAGTTGGCCCGCACTTCCAGTTTGGCGTGTTTTCTTTTCAGTTTGTATTGGTGACCACGGAGACTTGTCATGTTTGCCAATTCAAAAAATTTGGCCATCTGAAGAGCAAAATCAAATCCTCTGACCAGTTTGAAGACTAAGATCATATCCCCTCTGTATTGCCTTTAAGAGAGAGGAAAAAATTTAAGTCTTTCTAGGCGGCCCTCATAGGGTAGGCATTCCAATCCGCTGACTAGTTTCGTTGCCCTCCGTTGAACTTTCTCCAGCAGAGCGTTGTCATGTTTCGTCCAAGGGCGCCACGCCTGAACGCAATATTCCAACACCGGCCGGATAAATGTTCCAAACACGCGTCCAAAAAGCTCTCCGTCAAAATTAACGAAGGACCTCCTGATTGCGCCTAAGATACACATTGCTTTCTTTGCGATATTCGCACAGTGCGACGATAGTTTGAGAGTTGGTATTATCCATATACACAAGTCCTTTAGAATATTTACCTCCTGGAGTTGGTGACCACTGATGAAGTAATGGTATTCAAACCTAATCATCCTTCTGGAACTAGACCGCAGTCGGATTATTTGGCATTTGTTAAGATTAAGGTTCAGCAGCCACTCATCACACCATGTTTGCAAGCGATCTAAGTTTTGTTGTAATTTCCGCGCATCCTCCGGTTTTTCAATCGAGTTCCATAACTTCAGATCGTCAGCGAACATTACCTTCTCGCATGTCAGACAATCCAGGCAGTCATTTACGTATAACAGAAACAAAATGGGACACAGAACGTTGCCCTGCGGAACTCCACAGTGAACGGTTTCCAAGTGAGACTTGGCGTCTCCAATGCAAACACGCTGGTGTCTGTCTGTGAGAAAGTCGGCCAACCATTTGAGTAAGTTGCCAGTCACACCCATTTGACGGAGCTTAAAGATCAGACGTTTGTGTGGAACCCTGTCAAAGGCATTGCTAAAGTCAATATAGATCGCATCGACTGACAAACCCATTTCTAATGATTTTGTCCAACTTTCCGTGGATGTGAGCAGGTTTGTGAGGCAGGATCGACCACTTCGAAATCCATGTTGATATGAACTTATCAAGTTATTCTCTTCAAGGTGCCTCATGAGTTCCGTTTTGATTATCTTCTCCATCATTTTGCAACAGATACTTGTGAGGCTGACTGGTCGGAAACTGTTTGGTGATGTCCTCTCTCCTCCTTTATAGATGGGGGTTATGTTAGCTTTCTTTCACTCGGTAGGTAGAGCCCCACCTCCATCGAACTTTCAAATATCTTGGAGAGCGGAGAGGCCAACTGGTCTGTGAGTTCATTGAGAACTTTTGCGGATATACCATCTGGGAAATACTTTTTTCATTTCAGTCTTCCTCCCGCACAAGAAAATAACCAAATTGGCTGTGTCTATAATCCTCATTGTTATTCCGGCAAAGAAAGTCAGCCCTGTGAACTCTTTGAAAAAGTTGCAGAAGCTCCGTTCAATGTCAAAATAATCATAGGAGATTTTAATTTGCCCAAAATCAACTGGCATGCAAGTACTTCTCCACCAAAATTTGAGAACTTGTTAAACACGATTTTCTTTTCAAACATGTCTCGAGTAGTCAGCTCAGTGAATAGAAAAGATAGTATTTTGAATTTAAATTTTTGCTAATAGCGCCCTTCCTTTGCTTATGAATTCCCATCAAAAGCTTTTTACAAGTGATCACGCATTAATTCATTATTGTTTTCCAGTCTCCTCCTCTGTCAATCCAAAAATAAAACGTACCTTTTTGAATTTGCTCATGTTAACAAAGAATTATTAAACAATTTTACACGCATTCTAGATTGGCAAAGCTTTTTTTAAAATAATAATCTAAGATTTTTCCACGATGCATTGCAAGGCCAAACAGAAGGCCTCCTCAATTTCATTCCACAAAAGACCAATATAAAATGCTGCTTTTTCCACGGTCCCACACTTTCTTCAAAATCGATTAAAAAATTACGAAAGAAGCTTAAGGATCCATTTATTAGTTCGTTATCGGTCCACTTAATAATCGCACAAATATTTTAATTAGCTTCAAAAATGAGAATCACGTGAGATAGGCGTAGGGAGTCTGTAGCAATTAGCGATGATAATACTTCCATATCTGTTGCTCAAGTGTTCCACCTCCATTCTTCCACTAAATCTCATAAGGTCATTACGCCCTTACTCGATGACAATAATAATTTCATTACAGAGGATTTGAAAAAATTAGAATTGATAAATGCCTTCTTTGCCAAATATTTTAGCCTTCAAACTGATCCCATATATTCGATTCCCATGACATCTAATGAGTTGCTCACGAACCTTGGTTGTCCCTAAAAATATTCATAAACCGATGAACCAACTTAATCAATCCCACTCAGTTGGAACTTACAACATCCGAAATTCACTTATTGAACAGCTAAGTAATTTTCCTCCTTTGCTGAGCAAAGTGTTCTCAGTTTTTCTCGAGAATGGATTCTTTCTTGATTATTCGAAAACTTCTATTATTATTCCAGTATTTAAATATGGCTAACGCTCAGATGTTCCAAATTATCCTTCAAGGCACTGTACCAAGTCCTCTTTTAAGTCACTTTAAGTCACTTTATTGAGGTAATAAGGCTTTCGCCCTTGAGCTCCCTATTCACATTAAAAATGATAAAAGAATAAACGTTTACAGCAGGAGGAGTACTGCCATCTTGAGAACGAAAAAAGGAAGTACTGTTTTCTTGGGATCCCAAAAGATTAATCAATGTCGGTTTCCGTGCAGTGTTAGCTGGGGATTCAGATGGCGAAACCGCAGATGAAATTGGAGGCGATTTGTTCAACATGGCAACAGCGGTAGTGATTTCTCTGTTGCTTGTCGACAATTTAAAATTTTTAAGTTTTCTCTGCATTGGGGTGAGGTCAGGGGAAACCGAGGAATGCCATTTTCGACAAAATTCTCTACTAATCTCCTTCCTAGAGAGTATGAAGCCAACTGGACTGAGTGAAAGACATTGCAATGACTGCTGCGCCGAGGGTGGTCAAGCTGCCTCACAGAGGTTAGGAAATTAAATATACGACTTTTCAAAAGCTTAAACAGAAAAAAGGATCCCTTCTGTACTCGAAGAAACCATAAGGAATCAATGTTTACATGCCCACAGCGTTCTTGATACGACAGATTACGGTGCTCCAACGATAAACTTCTTTTCGTAAAGAAGTGCTGGACCGATTCTAGTTTCTTCCGTTCGCTAGCGGGCAGAAAGCTAAATAGTAATGAGCAGTATTCTAGGCCAGGCCGAATGTAAATTTTATAAAGGCTGAGCCTAATACCAATAGTTGTAAAATTTTGGAGGATAAACAAGCTTGTTCTGCTAACTTTGGGACAATCAGGGTGCAATGCTCTGAAAGATTGAGACCGTTGGAATATGGCATGCCCAGATCCCTAACAACGCCAGGCACATTAAGATCGGGGCCATCTATGCTTATTTGAGGATGATGGTCGTCGCCAACAACCATAACGGACAATTTGTGCCAAAACAGAGAAAGGCGCTATGTGCAGCACCACTGGGCAAAGGCCTCAAGATCATTTTTTAATATATCTAGCACGGTGTCACGATCTGCCGGCTTGTATCGATAGACAACTTTTAAATCGTTGGCATACACGAAGGGCCCATGGCGAACATTCTCCAGATAAACCTGGTATACCTGTTAACATCATAGACAAACAAAAGTACCACAGCATTCCCTACCTGCACATAGCTCCACTCTCTACACGGGCCGAGTTTGAGATAACATTGGGGATTTTGACATGTTGTGTGTGAGAGCTCAGGTAAGAAGATATCAAGCTCAGAGGTTTACCACATACACCGAAGAGAGAGTTTTCTAGGAGAAAGAAGTGCATAGTCAACACGATCGAAAGGCCTTGGGTGAAATCAGAAATAGACTATGTAAAGAGTGCAACGCCATTATCCCTAGATTGTAGAACGTTATCAAAGAAAGAGAGCTGACAGGTATCAAATTACCTTGTTTTGAGGAGCCCATGCTGGGCTGCTTTCAGTAGGTTATTCTCGGTTAAGTGATACATCATCTTATCGTTTGATCAAGGTCACCAGGATTTTTCGAAGCTGCGGACAGTGTGTTGATTGGCTGAAAAATCATCAAATGACGTAGATTGGCTCGTGTTTGGGGGATAGGTAGAATGTGCGATTCCTTCCACACACACTGGGGAAAGGTTTCACTTTTCCAGAGCTAGATTAGATATCTTACGATAGAAGTGATGGGAAAATATCATTTAGCATCCGCCTTTATAATACTGATCGGTACGCCATCTGGTCCAGGACTATGAAAGATTGACGAAAAACGTCGAATGGCTACGGTTTACGTCCCAGAGGTAAAGGTTATGGTTTCGAGGGACGGCACCGGTCCAAACTCTGATATGGTCGGAGGAGGAGCGGCCGAATTTTCAATAAATGCTCTGGACAAGAGAAAACGTTAAAACTATCAGCCGTCAATTTGTCATCGGACTGCAGGATTGCCAACGGAGTCCCAGTAGGACGGGATGCCATGTTTTACTATGGGTTCTTATTGCGCGGGAAAAAGTTTCGCGACATTTAACGAATGGTTTTCGACATACTTAAACTCATCGGCTAGCCGTTTTTCTTAGGATAGCCTCTTAGCCTGCTCAAAAATACGTCGAATCAGAGGCAGAACGGAAATGTCGTTAAGCAAATGGAATCGATGAGAAAGTTTACGCAACCTACGGCTGTGAAAAAGATACAAGGAGATAAACCCTCATCCATGACATTAATTAATTTCTTACGGGGAACAAAACGAGAAATAAGTGGATCCAAAAACTTCGTAAAAGCATACCGGTACAGGTGTTCACATCCTGACATATAAAGAAATTAGACTAGTCGGGGAGTTAAGATGTATCAATAATTCTGTCGAAAAGCGCTAATCGAAAAATCAAAGAAAAAGCTATATTTTTTTGGAAAAGCGTTTCATCGGTTTCGAGTTGTAGTGTAGAAACAACGATATCATGGGTCTGAGCTCCCCAAGTGGGCCTAATAATAACACTGTCAAAGGCAGTTAACCTCTGCAGAAGATTAGCTCAAGTATGCTTGATCCTCGGGTAGGGAAGTCAACAACCTGAGTTCACATGCCAATATCTACGGCCTCGAGTAAGTCCTCGAACTTTATGGGGCCGGAAGGGACTGGAAACCAGCGAATGTCAGGAAGGTTTAAATCACCTGCAATTAAGCAATACTTAAAATTTAAGTGAGCTGCTGCGTGAAATGCTTGTGAGAGACAAAGATCGAAATCCTCACTGGTATTGGGCGGGTGATAGACACAGCCAATGAGTAAAGAGTTCCTATTTTTTAAGGTAACTTGCAGCCAACAGCTCTCATCAACCGCAGTTAATTGTGGATGGTCTAAGGTCCAAAATGCCAGCGCTTGCTTAATATAGATACAGCTTCCTCCACCACGGCTGTCACGGCGATCATTTCGAGTACAAGTATAACCTATAAGAGAGAGTTCGGGGTCGGCTACGGAAGGTGTTGCCCATGTTTCAGTTACTATAACAATATCTGGACAGTGGACAAAGACTAGAGTCTGAAGCAGGGCATTTTTATTGAGCAAGGAACTGGAATTTAGAACGACAGTTTAAGTGGGCAAGGTGGTTGTTTTTGAGGGAGGGCGGCTAAAGTCATCCAGTTGTTGACGGGTCCACTGAACATAGGGCGGGTGCTCACACCCTGTTCTGGAAAGGTTGTGGGATCGTACGCGCCTGATTTGGGTAAAGGGGAGTAAAATATAGAGATGGAAAATGACAACCAGGGGAACTGAGCACAACCGCTAGCTATTGGGCTTGACCGGGAAATCCTGGACAGGATACTGAAGAGTATTCCTATTAAAGTGACACAGAAGGTCAGGTGAGTGTAGTAGTCCAACAAGACCCTTCGTATTTCAGAGCTGATTTTCCCCAATGACTTGAAATGCCTGCTGGATAACTGTCTCGGAGGTCTCGGTTATAGTTCCTTTAGCAAAAAATCTACAATTTCGTCAGATGGCCATCGATTATTGCAGGACGAAGTGTAGGCTTGAGCAATCAGTGCATCAAGAGGTTCAAGATTTACCAAAGGGTTTTTAGAGTTGACAATATCTACAGAGGGCTGAGAAGTCTCGCATACGCTAGATAGGTCCCTTCCATTACTCTATTACTCAGTAATGGAGGGGAAGCTGCAACCTTGGGTCTTTTTGATGAGTCAGCTTGCGGGACATCGTTAACTAGTAGACAGAATTTTTGGTTTACTTACTTGATTGAGAATAATTTTACAAGATATACTTAAATAGGCTAAAATTGCAGCTGATTTCATACAGTAGGTAGAAAATGACGAACATGAGCACAATTTCAAAGCACACTTATGCAAAGTGCAAATAATTTAATCCAATTGATTATATAGCCAGCACAAATAATATGAAGCAGTAAAAAGAGCTTTTTAAACTAATAATTAATAGACAGTTCACTGCTAAGGGCAAGAAATATGGTAAAAAAATAAACCCTTCACTTATCTTTAAAAATCAATCCACGGTGGAGAGTAAGGAGGTTTCCTAACTGTAATGGCGTTTTTCTTTTTGGAACTTTAAATTAAAAAGCATACGTAGACTAGCGCAGTTTATTTTTAAGTTTAGTAGATTGAACAGCTGAGACCGGAATGGATAGCGTGGAATGGGAACCAGGCGGAATTGACCCAGTTTTTGGACTAAGTGAACAGTAGGAATACAAGAAAACTACTTTGAACTGGCGAAGCAGTCGGTCTTGGCACTTTAGATGGAGGCACTGACATTAAAGGCGGGCTTACGACATGGTGAATAGCTACTGAGTTTGAAATTTCTATTCGCGATGAAGAAGGCGTTAATGAATTAGTTGGAAGAAAAGTGGGAGATGAAGTTAAGGGGGTATTTGAACCGGACACCAGAACAGATTGCTGTACCTTCGTTATGGTTTGAATTGCCATGACCAGACTTATGGATTAGATAGTGAGAGGCCGAAGACCTATACATGAGGGTAGACACATTCCTTCGCTCTATCGGTGTAAGATTCCGGCAAAGGAAACATTTTAATTTTTTAGATAACGAGAAATGTGACCTCGTTGTACAAAGATTGAGTCCACCTCGATTGGTGAAAAAAGGTGACTAATATAGGTGGATATTTGCTACGTGGGGAGAGGCGTTTGGCTTCCACTATTTTGTAGTTGAAGCCGCACGAGCACAGAAAGTCTACGGCAACGTCAAAAGGTCGTCTGTCTTGGGAAACATTTTTTAAAAGAAAATTATTATTTCTTTTCTGTCGGTCTAATGTTTCACTGGCAACTTAATAGACGGGGGAGTCCAGACGCTGACATTCCTGAGAGAGAATAGCAGAGATGTCACCGTCGAATAAGTTCTCTAGCATAGAGAGAACTGATCCAAACTTAAATATAGAATTATTACAATTTTGTAAATCAGAGAGATCAACGTGCTTAGCTTTAACAACTGGTTGCATATGCATAGCACTGCTGTGAAAACTAAATGCAACCAAGCAACGCTGCAGTTCAATGGCTGAGAGCTTGCGACGAGCTGAGATTTTCGTTCTCATTTTTGCTAGGAGGAGGCTTTAATTTGGTGAAACTTAGGAAATATCAGGCAAATAATATAATGTGACAGTTGTTTTCCGAAATTTGAACAAAGGACCTTTATACTCACTTGAGAAAACTTCTAAGTATAACAGATACACCTGACTAATACTGAGGCTATATCGGTGTAAAAAGTTGACTCTAAAGGTTCACGCCTGTGGGAGAGGATGAGCACCACACGTATAAGCAGGTGCTAGAGTGTTAAAAATGCAAAGTTTTATCCAAAAATCAAGTAGTAATTTAAGCTTGGGATGAGGAAATGCTGAAAAAAAAGAATCTTCACTTAGCTTTCAAAAACGAGCTGCGTGCCTTCACCTTGATGTTATATTTGACGTATTCTGTTGGTAAAGAAAAAAGGCACATATCTACGTGACATTTGTTGTGATGACAAAGACTGTGGTTCTTCTTACAACTTCTGGCACGTCTAATATTTAGAATTTAGAATTTATTATTTGGTTAGCACCGGGAAGGTACTGTCTAAGCAAACATTAGTAACGAAATTAAGTTATGACAATGTGTGCAGATAAAATGTACAAATTCATAACTTGTCCTGCTATGTCAACAGTTAGCAATGTTTTAAAATTAATGGTGAACTAGAAAAAATAGGCAGTGAAAAAAAACTCCTACCATGAAAATGGAGGCCGAGTTCAATAGGCCTTCATTTTCGAATAGAACATAGGAGAATAAAACTGCTTAGGAAAAAATGGTCAGGTGGTAGAATAGGGTAATACTGCAGTAGCATTTCAGAATGAGATAATGAAACGTCGAGGTGATTCGTTCTTGATCACTTAGGCGTATGAAACAGAATCTCACGAAAATGCGTCAATGAACTTAAGTCCTCAGCATCATAGGATCCAGAATTGAATTCTGATGATGGTTAGTATCCAAAGAAACCGCAGCATTTAAGACTGTGGACCACCGAATTTGTACGTCCAAATGATGTCATCGTTTGGAGGACGGGTGATATAAGGAGACATTATAGTTCATGGGCGTCTCGAGGTAGCGTAAATATAGTTTCAAGAGGGTTACTCAAATTCCCGATGGTCCTTTCTCCGAGTCATGGGGAAAGCTACTGGGAAAAGATGAGGAAAATAAAAGGTTAATAGAATCAGTGTTAAGATAAATGTGCAGTCTTCGCTTGAATGCAGATAGACTAGTTAACGACCTAATTTCAATTGGCAAGTTATTCCAAAGAAAACTATACCTAAAAAGCAAAGAAGAGAGAGCGTTTACACGTGGAGGATGCAGGGGGAGGTATAATTAGTGCAGAATTTCTTAGGTTATAAGGAAGACTAACGGGGGTAATGACAGAAAGCTTTGGGAGAGTTGAACTATTATTAAGTCGAAAAAGGAGACAAAAGCCTGCTTCAAGTCTCCTGACCCAAAAGAAATTTTTAGCTTCGTTAGCTGGCATCTTGTTGAGTAGGAAGTAGTTGAAAAGAGTCGGAAATAGGAGTTTTTTTGTGAAATGTCTTTGGACATTTTCAATTTTTGAACGGCTAGATTCGTTCATCAAACCGAAGAAAGGACAGCAAAATTCAAGAATGGGAAGTACAAACATACGATAAAGTCTTAATTTAATTTCAGGAAGGTAGAAATTATAAGAAATAAAAGCCGCAAATCTGAGCAGCTTTGGCCGTAATTCTATCGGCATGAGGCGAAAGATCTAATTTATTGGTAGCTTAAGCCAAAGTCCTTGATGGAGGAACATTCAATCATATGGGCAACCTTCAAAGATAAGAGGTTGCGGCAGCCTTACAGTCCAAAACTCATGTAGCGACACTTAGTAGGTGAGAACTCCATTAGCCATGTGGAGCTCCAGGCCGAAAGAGCGTCTAAGTCTGAATGAATTTGTTCTAGGCACCGTTCGGTTGTAGAGTTAGAGAAGGAATACAAGCATTTGAGGTCATCAGCATAAATAAAAGATTGAGAATGTTTAACTATCGATGAAATATCATTTATATACAGTATGAACAACAAAGGACCTAATACGGTACCTTGAAGGACACCACTGACAATCGGGGTAGCACTTGAGTATGAGGACCCTACTAAAACTTTTTGTTTTCGATCATTTAGGTATGATCTAATAAAGTCAGTAAGGGGACTATGAAATCCTATAGCTTCTAGTTTAGCTAGAAGTCGTTTATGAGGCACCTTATCGAATGCCTTACTAAGATCAAAATAGATAACTACTACAGATAGATGATCATTACGAAGAGAGGTTAGTAGATTTAGAAAAGACATGTTGCAGGTTTCACAAGAACGGTCCGGTAAGAAGCCGTGTTGGGAAAAGTTGATAATTTTATTGCTTATGCAAAAATCCGTGATTTGTTTTGCAATTATTTTTTCGAAGAGTTTAGCAAGAGAGGGTGTTTTATGAACACCGCGATAGTTATGAATGTCCGAGCGGGAACCAGATTTAAAAACTGGTAATAAAATAGAAGTTTTCCAATAATCGGGGAAGAAACCATTTTCGAGAAATACTGAGAATAATTTGCTTAGTAAAGGTGGAAAATCCCTTAACTGTTTAATAAGTGAGTTTGGAATGTTATCAGTTCCAACTGAATGTGAATTTTTTAGGTGAGCTATTTCTTTTTGAATACATGAAGGCGAGAAATTAATAGTTGTTAGAAGCGAATTTGAAAGCAGAGGAATTGTGGGAGTGGGGCTAGTTTCAGTGGTAAAAGTGGTTGGCAAAAAAACGAGTTTAACAATTCTGCTTTTGCCCAAATCGTCTGTAACAAATTTTCTGTTACAGTCGAGTAAGGGCGGAGTTACATTCAGACGCTTAGCCGATGACCGAACATGAAAGATTTGAGCAACAGATTTGGATGAATTGGCATCACTTAGTGCCCGAGACTCCCTACGCTTATCTCGCGCGAGCCTTATTTTCGATGCTTATTCAAATATTTGTGCAATCCTTAAATGAACTGACAAAGAGCTTTTAGATGAATCTTTAAGTTGCTTTCGTAATTTTTTAAGTCGGTTCTGGAGAAAATTCGGAACAGTAGAAGAAGCTGTATGTGAATTAAAAAAATCTTAAACGGGATAAAAGCCTGGATTTTTTTCTGTGAGGCTCTGCAATAGCTCACGGAAAAAGTTTCAAGATCGTTGATTGAGAATATGCTTTGCCAATCTAGAGTGCTTACGAAATTATTTACTGTTTCATGGTTTATGTTAGCAAAGTCGAGGTTATTGCATTTAACCTCAGGCTTCGTAAGAAGGGGAACTGGAAAACAACAGTGTTTTATTGCGTGATCACTTGTAAATAGATCATGATGAAAATTCATAAAGAGAGGGTGGACATCGTTTGTAAAAATTAAATCTTAAAATGTTTTCATTTCTAGTAACTGATCTGACCAGTTGGGACATGTTTGAAAAGTTAATAGTATCGACCAATTTCTGATGTTTAGGCGGAGAGGAATTGGCCTGCCAGTCAATGTCTGGCAGATTAAAATCGCCTTCGATTATTTTTACATCAAACTGAGTGTCTGCAACTTTTTCAAATAGTTCACAGAGCTCGCTTTCATTGCCAGAATAACACGGAGGATTATAGACACAGCCAATTATTGCTTTTTTATTGTGCGGGAGGATGACTGAAGCAAAGCATACATTTCCAGAAAAAGACGAAATGTTCAGATGAAAAGGGAAATGTACAAAGGATGACTTTAATATAAAGGGAGGCAACCACCGCCACGTTTTTTTCAGCGCGGTCTTGTCGGTACAAATTGAAATTATCTATAGCAAGCGTCGAGTCAGAAATAAGAGAGTGAGCCCAGGATTCAGTTATGCAAGCACATCTGGATCAAGCTCAAAGGCTACTGTTCTAAGCTCAGACATCTTATTTACAACTGACTGCGCATTGAGTGAAACTAAGCTGAGCGTATTCCTGAGCGGCAGGCTACGCTCATCAGTATTTATAAAAAAAGATAATTTGGTGGCGGAGAAGAAAACTGGAAAAAAGAAACGAAAGGTGGGAAACAAAATTGCTCTGGTCTACAATTTGTCGAAATGTTACTGTTAAGAGAACTGAGATTATTGTACAGCGGCATATTTGGATGAAACACCTTGGAAGGGAAGGCTATATTGTGGCGTTTGAAAGAAAGGGGGTGGCATAGAAATGAGATTGTATATCTTCATTAAACCCTGTTGCTAGTATTTTCCACTTTTTGGATCAGTTCGTTTCTCGAACTACTTTGGTTTGGTTTTTCGGTCATCGGACGAGTCTTTCAGGTTCATATGATAAGATTGTTTGATCGATCACACCCAGATAGCAGTCGATATTGCCTGGAGGTACAGAAATCGAGACATGTCGAAATATGACGCTGTCACGCTCGTTAGTCAATTGATTCTTAGCTTCTGTGTTATGATTGGTCGGTGGTCTGAAAGTGCTGCTTGCACAGGCACGCGAAGGGCGCAATTGCACTTTTCTCTGACATGGCTTGCGTGCACGTGACCGCGATTGTGACTGCTATTGTACTCACTCGTTTTTTTGTACTCTCATTCATCTTTTGTTTGCTATGTCTATGGCTTATTTCTAATAACCTTGACTAATGTTCAAGCAAGCCTGTCAAAGAACAATTAGAAGGCCTATTATAATTCAGTATAATTCAGTGTATATAGAGGAGATAGGCAGAGCCTTGGAAAACCCTATTTACAGATAGACGCTAGCAAAACAAGCAAATGTTACATGGCGGTAGTCGTTTTAGTATATCGATCATTGCTGTCGACTAAATATATGTCCATAAATTAAATATGCATTAAGTCTTCTTTTAAACATTTCAACGCTTTCAGTCTGAACAACCGAAGCTGGCAGTTTGTTCCATTCTTCAATCACCCGTTGGGAAAAGAAGTTGGCCCGCACTTCAAGTTTAGCGTGTTTTCTTTTCAGTTTGTATTGGTGATCTCGGAGACTTGTCATGTTTGCCAATTCAAAAAAGTTGGCCATCTGAAGAGCACAATCAACTCCTCTGACCAGTTTGAAGACTAATATCATATACCCTCTGTATTGCCTATAAGAGAGAGGAAAAAGTGTAAGTCTTTCTAGGCGGCTCTCATAGGGTAGGCATTCCAATCCACTGACTATTTTCGTTGCCCTCCGTTGAACTTTCTCCGTCAGAGCGTAGTCATGTTTCGTCCAAGGGCACCACGCCTGAACGCAATATTCCAATACCGGCCGGATAAATGTTCCAAACACGCACCCAAAAAGCTCTCCATCAAAATTAACGAAGGACCTCCTGATTGCGCCTAAGATACATATAGCTTTCTTTGCGATATTCGCACAGTGCGACGATGGTTTGAGAGTTGGTGTTATCCATATACCCAAGTCCTTTAGAATATTTACCTCCTGGAGTTGGTGATCACTGATGAAGTACTGGTATTAAAACCTAATCATCCTTCTGGAACTAGACCGCAGTCGGATTATTTGGCATTTGTTAAGATTAAGGTTCAGCAGCCACTCATCACACCATGTTTGCAAGCGATCTAAGTTTTGTTGTAATTTCCGCGCATCCTCCGGTTTTTCAATCGAGTTCCATAACTTCAGATCGTCAGCGAACATTACCTTCTCGCATGTCAGACAATCCAGGCAGTCGTTTACGTATATCAGAAACAAAATGGGACCCAGAACGCTGCCCTGCGGAACTCCACTGTGAAAGGTTTCTAAGTGACACGCTGGCGCCTGCCTGTGAGAAAGTCGGCCAACCATTTGAGTAGGTTGCCAGTCACACCCATTTGACGGAGCTTAAAGATCAGACGTTTGTGTGGAACCCTGTCAAAGGCTTTGCTAAAGTCAATGTAGACCGCATCGACTGACAAACCCATTTCTAATGATTTTGTCCAACATTTCCATGGATGAGAGCAGGTTTGTGAGGCAGGATCGACCACTTCGAAATCCATGTTGACATGAACTTAGCAAAGTTATTCTCTTCAATATGCCTCATCAGTTCCGTTTTGATTATCTTCTCCATCATTTTGCAACAGATACTTGTGAGGCTGACTTGTCGGAAACTGTTTGGTGATGTCCTCTCTCCTCCCTTATAGATGGGGTTATGTTGGTTATCTTCCACTCGGTAGGCAGCGCCCCCGCCTCCATCGAACTTTCAAATATCTTGGAGAGCGGAGAGGCCAGCTGGTCTGTGAGTTCATTGAGAACTTTTGCGGATATACCATCTGGGCCAGGTGATTAGTTGGCTGTAGCTGTTTCAGAGTTTTTCTTACTGTGTCCATTGGGAACGACACCGTGCTTATTTTGTTTGTAAATGCGGCAGTACTGTAGCATTTTTCCTCGTCAAAAGGTGGTTCCTCGGTATACACGGACATAAAGAAATTGGATAAGAGGCTGGTCTTATCAGAGTTATCAGTTCACCTGTTTCCCTGATTGTCTTTACGACAAGGAATGCAGTCGTGATTTCGTTTTGCCTTATTAACGTAAGCAAAAACCCTTTTCGAATTTCTTTGTATGTCTTTGACTATTTCTGACTCGAAGGTTGATCTTTCTTTTCTCAGAAGATTCAGACACCGATTTCGCTGTTTCTTAAAAGTGGAAAAATGTTCGGGTTGTTGATATCTGGCATATGTTCTCCACAGTCTTCTTTTCTTCTTGAGATTCCTTTTTATTTCCAATGTTACCCACTCAGGTCGGGAGACGCACGATCGCCTTTTAAGTGGGCAGAATTTCTCTACCAACTGATAATCCCCTTTCCATACATTCGCTCCCTAACTGCACGACATTTGGGTATAGAAAAATGACTGTACTTCCAAGCAAGAACACAATGATCACTTCCTCAGAGCGGCACGTAAGAACCTAATTCAAGGATGCAATTGTCGTCTCTTCTAATGATTAGATCCAAACAGCTTGACTGCTGCCCATTTCGGAGCCGCGTCTCCATTGTGACATGTTGGGTAAGAAACTCGTCATTTACCAACTGAAGTAATTTCTGTTCGAATAAATTTTCCGATCGAGAGCAGTACATTGACACCCAATCGATATCGGGAGCGTTGAAATCTCCAAGTATTAATAAGTGTTTGTTACGGCTGATTTGCTTTAACTCTGTGATTAGTGCTTCGTCCGTGTCCATTCGCTGTCCTGGGGGTCGATAAACCACGGCAATATGGAGGTCTGGTTGGTTTGGGACTTTCAGTTTACAACAAAGTATTTCGCAAGACGAGATCCTATTGGGGCGAGGGCCCATCCGGAATGAAGTCAATGCCTTCTCGTATGAACATTGCAATTCCACCACCCGTACGTCCGTTTCTATCCATGCGGATAAGCTGAAAACCGTCTATTCTGACTTTTGTGCCTGCGATTTTTCATTTAACCATGTTTCAGTTAGAGCTATGAAATCAGGCTGTAAATGGTCCACGACCAGTTTAATTTCATCCATTTAGTTCAATAGATGCTGCACATTTGGGTACATCATTTTTAATCTTGTTTTCTTCCCTCGATTTCTGAAGATATTTAGTTCTTTCTTCCACATGTCGATTTTGCTGGAAATTTCACAAGATATATCCAGTATCCTGTCTGGGTTCAAATCTTTAGGCATTCGGTAGGGCTTTTGAGCGGCGTGGTTGCCGTCAATTTCACCGGATCTTCCCATAAAAACGAGCGTACCGTTTTGACGATTTTGTTGTCTACAATTTTCAAGTTTTGTTCCCCCTCGTATTGACGTCTTTTCAATTCTGCTACCAGTGTCCTCATTTTCATCCGATCGGTGGGAGAGTAATCCGGCTGAAAAAAACTCCACGATGATTCTTTCGTAGTCAGGACTTTCGAGAGAGCAATAGATCTACCTGCTGTTTGCTCCCCAAGACGACTTTTAATGGTCTTGGTCGAACCTCATGCGTTTCATTTGTAACGAGAGGCCCCAATCGAAAGATCTTTTTGATGTCGACTGTCACACCAGTTTCTTGCGTATCATTCAATACATTTTGAAATATCAGCAGATCCTGTTTTACCCTTTCTTTTGGCGTTTCCCCAGTAGCCTCTGAGACTCCCTGAACTACCAGACAAAATGATCTGTCAGGGAATAAAACTCGTTTCTGCATCCTGCTTTTTTGAGTGATGTAAGGTTGAATCATGCCCTTTGTTACAGTCTTCAATACTGTGTTCAGACTGGTCTTCATCGGTGAGCCTATTAGTTGATTTGCAGACATCTCTATGGACCTTTCAAACAGCGTGAGTTCTCCTGACAATGCGTTTGCTCGAAAAGCACCTTGGATACCTGAATTTTGGTTTGTGGCATCCAGTTCTGTCGATAAGTCGCAGGCCACTTTTTCTGCCAATACTTTGCTGGCTACCATGCACTGCTTCATTGTAGTTCGACGGACATGTATAGAGCATGCTGTTGTCGCTCGTCAGTGGCATTAAAGATACCTTACGATTACTGTTTTTCGACTTTTCAGAGACCGACGGTCGCTGATTTAATTTGTGCAGTCGGATTCTATATGCATCAGATTTCCCGAACCTGGGGAAACGCAAGACATAAATTCCTCATCGCTTATCTTCATTCTGGTCATCTGTATTTCATCTGAATATTGCTCGTGATGTACCAATAAATATGCCGCGAAGGTACTTTCATGTGCCTAAACGTTGATGCAGAATGAACATTTGGATCATCAGACGACTGCACGGGGATGGATGTGTCAGCGGACGCATAAGATACATCCGAGTGGTCAAATGATCGTGAAGTACATGAAACACATTGGTCAGACGAAAAAAGGAAAGCAGTACAGAGCATTTGCTATCCTCGCAGGCCTCCATTCCGAATAGGGTGATGTTATTGACCATTCAAGCCTGTATAGCCCATATCCAGCAACATAACATTCTGGAAATATTTAAATTTCTGGTATTTGACATGCCAACCAACCCCCGTATACTTTTAGGGGCGTCATACAGCTTTAGATTGAAAAAAAGGTAGCGGTGACTATTTTCACGTAGGAATGGGAGGTAACTTATTCGACTCCGTCAGAAAAGAAGGATTCTCATGGGTGAGAATGTGATTGTTGCTAATATAGCTATCGAGGACCTGCCAGTTAAACGGAAGACAAAACTTGAACTTTTTGGCCTACCCTAGCAATGGTTGTACGTCCTTTCATAAGCGCCGTATTCGAGGTAGATATTTATTGTGGTATAGGTAAGCCACATGATGTGCCTGTTTTTCGTACACGAAATGTCGACATAAATAACTTGCTACAGGATACAGGGATTTGGTTCGACTACTAAGATTGACCTGCAACTGCACGCGTAGTATCCGTTATATGTGATGCCCAGGATAGGTGTTCTTTATCAAGCAGGTCAAAATGCAAACGCATATCATGGATGCGAAAGGTGCGAAGTCGTAGGGGTATTTATCAAAAATGTTGACGATGTAGGAGGCGGCTATAGGGACGGAAACGACGATGAATTCAATATGCCCGTCGAAGGTGAACACAGGGCAGGAGTTTTGTCAATTCGAAGCGACGTCTTTGGTCGCTGAATGCATACCTGCCAGCTGAATTTTCACAGCGTGGCAGGAATTTACACGAATTTGATTCCTAGACGAGCACTTAATTTTGCCAGATTTTTCTCTCCTTAGGAGTATTCATTTTAAAACATACGTTATCAAGTAGCCACTGGTTAAATTTTTTATTGATTTTTACTGCTGTGAGATATGCAGCTTGTTCACAGCTGTGTCTAGAAAACTGCAGTTATCTCGCTATGTTGCCACGTCCAATAGTACATCCGATTCTGGATTATAGTTAAAGGATGCTAATATTTTCGTAGAACCTATAAGAAAGGTTTTGTGTCATTCCAAAAGCTATAGTTTAAATTGTGAAGCCAGATATACAAATTATGTAGCTGCAACAGGAGATGACCCTTGATTTAATTTCACTTTTTAGGTGGTTGCTATGGTATTTTGTAGAAAATATTCAAAATGACGGCTGCTGAGAGGTTCTATGAAAGTCCAACTTTCCAGTACTATGAAATTTTTAAAGATGATATCATCGCGCAATTTACGGCAGTCGCTCCTTCGCCACATAAAGATTTCTATTATCTTAGTATAACTAAAGTGAAGGTGCGTATTTCATTGTATATCGTTATAGTACACAGGTGCGTTGAACATAATTAACTTTGTAAGGTTTTTTGGCTATCAAAACCTTAAGTTAAGTATTTCGCGTATACTTTTTAATTAAAATGACGTCAATGCATCTGAATCCGTCTGTTTGTTTAACAGCTTAGTTATGCTTACACGCGTAAACACAAGCAAAATGAATAACTTTTAGTTTAATAAAAGATTTTTAAAAATATTAAAAATGATAAAATGTTTGCTTGAAAAATATAACCGTGAAAGCCGGGACACGCATGGTAGGCAAAACCTAATTTTTAGAAGTGCTTGAGACATTGCAACGCAAAAAGTATATAAATGATACCTCAAGATATCACCAAATGTTTATCAGTCTTAAGGATAATTTTCGTGTCGGAATACACTTCAGAAATAATTTCAGTGTACACTTGGTTTACAAGCCAATAGTTATTCCGCGAAGATAGAACAGTGAGCTCACACTGCAAGTCCCAATGGCGAATTTTATTGCCGGATAGTTTCGGATCTTTCGACTGCAAACTTTAATGTCAGCCACCGATGGATTCAAATATGAGGGTGGTTCATGTATCAGAAAACTTACAAGAGTCGAATTTTAATTTTCTGAAAACAAAAATCATGTCGTTACACTAATCAAAACGAATCGGCACAACGTCCAATTCTATAAAACCTCTTTAGGATATTTGCCATCCTCAGTTTGACCCACTTCACTAATTATGGGGCCCTTATTATCATGTAAAACACTTTTTTTCTGTCGTTGAAACTAAAGCTGAGAATAAGGCCTGTGCAAATAAATGACCGAGGCTTTTAGTTCTGGCTAAATTTATCAAGCTACCATGCTGTTTTGTTTTAGATAATTTGGAGATGGTGGCGCATTACGCCACGAAATGAGGCCGCCAAATTTAGCCCTGGTGAAGCCTCGGACACTTATGCAGAGTTTCTTCAAGATGACAAAATGCAAAGTAGGTTCCTTCGCTTAATTTCAAGTTCCTTCTAATAAGAGGAAATAAAACAAATTTTGGGCCAAAAAACACTTGATTTCTGCTTAAATATCGCATCTGGACAGCTGGATTTCCTTCCGCGCATGCCACCAGTCATTCTGAAACGAATTGCTAAAATGATTAAGTTGGAAGACTTGGTAAATCTTGAATGCACTTGCAAGCGTATTGCAGAGGTAGGTGCCTAGGACCCCCAAATGCCTGTGATTGTTCTCCGATAGGTTTGTAACGATGAAGGAATTTGGAAACGTATGTATCTCCAACACCATTCAGGTCAACTAAGCGATGTTGTACAAGAACTGGCTCGCATTTTTGGCTGGAAACGAGTTTTCTTTACCAGCAAACTTAAGCTGCAGGTGAGCTTGAGCCTTGGTCTTGCATCCATCAATTTCTCAACCTAAGTTGCTTACTTCTGGAATCCGTCATACCCACTTTCTTAAAATTTTTGTGAATTACCTGTGTCATAAAGTGCAACCCTAATTACGATCCTTCTCACAACGAGCTGCTTTTCGGACTCAAATAAGATCCGAACTAAGGTTCAGGTAACCCGCTTGTTCAGGTTTTTTAGGATATATTTGGATTTCCACAATGTCGCAGTGTTTTAGTTCCTATTCAGTATAATTGATCGATGCATATCTGAGGACCCTCAGCGTCTTCAAAGTAACTCTTAACAGCTCTATAAACAGCTTTAAGTGCACTATGCTATAGCTCAATCTATGCGTATGTCGTACTTGCAGATCAGATACATTTTATAATTCAGTAATTTGACTAAGACAAGAACTGTCCTCATCAGTGACCCAAATGACTTGTTCTTGACTTGAATTACATTAAGTAGGATTCCGAGGCACTTTTCGGTTGCTTCTTCCACTGGTTTGGTTTCATTGGAAAAGTAAAATTATCCCTGACCTGATGGTTAGAATTCGCACGTGACGATTACTTTGTCCATGGGTCGTTTTGACATTTTCTTGTCATTGGATCATAGAAGATGAGGGTTAGGGAGTGTGATAGACACTTTGCAACCCTCCTACGCTCATAAACTAAGTTGCACGCAAGTCGGACGTTCTATGAAATCCGTGGAGCACATAGTGTGTTTCATTGTTTTTGATGTTCAAACTGTTCGAAATTCATCATTGCGATGGTGAACTATTTATTTACATATGAATAAAAGAGGAAATTATATTAGCTTCCCCTTCTCACACACATTCTCTTCCTGTTACAAAAGAGGGCTAAGATGAAGCATTCTTCAGCTCTTTGGTCTAATAAGCAACCTAATATCCTAATATAAATAACGTCTATATTTCATTAGTTATGTACGCTTTAGTTTTAGAGAAACGGCTGGTTAATTAGCAACATTTGGATTCACAAGCTCAGTTATTAAAGTTTTTATGGGCATTGCGGTCTCGAAAGCTTTTGAGCTGGTATTGTTCTTAGATAGGGACAACACACCTGCATCCCACTTGTGGAAGGCCACATTAATGTCTAACGACGGAACCATGTGTTGGTGCTGCTTGGAACGAATACCGTTGCCACCTCCCATGGCTTCCAATTCATGCAGATCAACAAGCTAAATAGAAAAGTAGCATTTCAAAACGAATTTATTTAGTGGGATGACAAAGCTTACCGTAAATTATCCGCCTTTCACTGAATCAATTCTGCAATGTACTGGCGACAGAAAGCTGAGTTTTAATACCAGAGATCTTGTCTCTCATCATGCATACTGTGTTCGGAGCAAACTCTCGTTCCTATAAACTTTATGATAAAGTCTTTATTTACTTCAAATGATTTTTGCTAGATATGATAAAAGCATGTAGTTTAAACGTGGATGGATGCAGCGCGAATGCTTAATACTAACTCAATGATCCAGTCCGCACGTTCTGCTAATATCTAGAATCGTGGTGAATTCTATTTTTTTAAGAGCGTGTTACTCTGGTGAACTGCAAGTTGCTTTGAGCCCGATTGCAATCGCAACAGAACTCATCCACACGGCCTCTTGTCGGCTTGGTATCTGAGTTCAGTTTTTCCTTTGCGGTCGTTCAAAGGCAACCCCTGTTTTCAAAATAACCTACGCGTTATTACCTACTTTCAGATGCAAATTCGTCGACTGCGTCTCGAAAAGGCCCGTGGTGATGACGAGACTAACAGTATTCTTTCGGCGTCACTATCAACTTCGATAGAAGATGATCTGTCAGGTGAGATGCTCGTCTTGTTAGCAATTAAACTTATTGATAAATGGTAGTTTCAAGGCATGCCGAACTGTAGGCTATTTGAGGCGTCAGGCTGTTTCTGGAGCGTGTTCAATAATGAACCCAATTATTTTCAACGGATCATATTAAGTTTCGTCCTTACCATCAATTGAAAGCAATAGGTCACACAACGAGTGTGAAGTATTCTTTATAAGTCCGTAGCTTTCTTTCGGGGATAGCCTCTTCCACACGTCAAACAGGGGGTGCGCATTAAGGGGTTGTGGCATAGGAAGAGTCTGTCCGCAAGTAACTTCCTGATTTAAATCTTTGAACTGCACGGAATCTTCACTTAACGGTTCTTCCACCTTAGTCCTGGATGGGAATCAACATCAAGAATCCGATTATTTTGGCATCTAAAACCCACTATAATAATCCTACTTAACTTTCCGAAAATTTCTCATATGGATGGATGATTCGTTATCATCTCTCTGCTTCAACCCAACTCTTCTGAGCATGAACACTGGTACCTTTTGACAGCCACTGCGGTCCATGAGTGAGAATTTATCGAAAGTAGGTCCTTTTTTGGAAAAGCACGTGGCTGCACCTTATTTCAATCTGATTTCTACTAAATTCATGCTGCGAGATTCCAGTAATCGAATTCGCGGAAATTGAAGGAGTGAATGACCAGGTAGGAACTTTGAGTCAGGGCAAGTTATCATAAGCTAATAATCGGTTAATGGTGCAAAAAGGTTGAACGGGGCATAAGTCAGTCAATGAGGCCCTGCTTGGCATGACGGCACCGATAGTTTAATATAACCTTTGAAGGTTTTATTCACTTGAGTATTACGTTCTAAGATGTGAATAGTTTTGTTAACACCGCTTTGGTGTGATGGAATACAACTTAACGTGCATTGGTATCCGGATAACAATTCGGCGTCCTCTCGACCTGTCGTTGAACAGCTGACGCCAGTCATAACACAAGTTGGATAACCGCGTGAGCTGCTGGATGTTTCGGGTACTCATGTGAAATCAATCGTCACAATGCCTCCTCCAGTTTTTTAAAGGGCTCTGCGACTCTGACTTGAAACCGCAAGCTAAAATCAAACCCACATACATTGACCTGCAAGCTGACGAAATCGACGGAAACCCCTTATATGCAACCGAAATGTTACACCTCAACCAGTAAATGGGAATTCGTCTTGTGTTAATGTTACTGATCCGCCAGTACTTTGTGAATTCATCTTAATTGTATTTTGGGCTTTTTAGAACGAGCCAGTTTGACTTCGGCGAAGGCCTACCAGAACGGTCGCTCCAATCTACCATACTAGGAGGACGTTTTGAGACCTATCCATGACGAGGCCTTCTCATTCTCCCTGAAGGTCCTGGCGAAGCACCCTTTCTCCTGCATACTGTAGACTTACACAGTACTACGCACAATCATGACATTACCCTTTTATGTTATTTTTTCACTCGTACTGACTTACCGTGTTATCTATCCTCCGTCCATTTCCCTTCTGTTCGTCACTGTGACACTTTCTTTGTGCTCGAATCCCGATTCAATCGGTCCTCCTCGTGTTGCCTTCCACGCCCACGCTTGCCAAGGCATTGTATCACACGCAGCGTGCGTGTCGTACACATTTGAATAAGGATTGTTTGGACGAGCGCGTGAAAACTCTTTCTTCAGATTCATTTTTCGTTGGTCTTTTTCGCAAGTAGTAAAAGCTATATTGGTTGACGCACACATTAATCTGGCTGTGCAACGCGTGCTCATCCCATAATTAGTTCCCTTCATGAGGTGCTGCTGTGGCACGCGTAAACGTAGACGTCACACTGCTCTCATCCCAGCACAAGATGGCTGAGAGGTTTGGACTGCGGAAGAGGAGTTGACGAAGAATTTGAAGGGGAGTCCCCCCCATGCCATATCAGCGCTTTTCGCGCGATAACGAAGTTGACGCGCTTGAAAGATTGCCAACTGATGAGGCAGCTCCGTCCTCTTAGGGCTACTGTGGTGCCTTCTTAGATGACTCCTTCTCTCCCTTAAGGTCCTAACACCCTCATGGAATCGTAGAGTATCCTGCACAGCCAGGTTGTATGTGGCATGCGTAAACGGGCCGTTAAACCTTTCCATTTTCTGTGTCCAACTCCGCTTCTGGTCGGCCTAACAGAGTCTTTGAACTGAAGTTA
Source organism: Schistocephalus solidus (assembly GCA_017591395.1). Classification (NCBI taxonomy): domain Eukaryota; kingdom Metazoa; phylum Platyhelminthes; class Cestoda; order Diphyllobothriidea; family Diphyllobothriidae; genus Schistocephalus; species Schistocephalus solidus. Next base: position 26,428 of record WEDG01000623.1, on the reverse strand, counting down.
GGTTAGCCAAAAAAGGTCGGGTATGGTAGATGCTGTGCAGGTATGTGCAACTATGAAATAATTAGCACACAAACTCCGTTTTGCACTTGCTTGGTGTTGGACATATAGTGGACGTCATCGGTCATGATTGTTGAACTGTCACATGCATCACTTCTTGTTCGTGCATTTTCGTTTGCGCTCGCTTACTGGGCTCGTCAATATAGTTAATTTGGTTATGGCTACATTCGAGTCGGTAAACTATGATGGAGTTTCGGTCAATAAGTGATGGCTATTTCAAAAGCAGGAGCTGTTAACGAATGTTGCTTCCTGTCTGTGCACGACTACAGTCAAACATTCGCTTGAAATACGACAACAACACGCATTAGCGAAAGATGGCACTCCCAGTTCGGCTCAGTACTCAGGTGCCTGTAACCGCGTTTTCAACAAAGATGTCGGTGAATTTGATACCTGTGAAACGCTTAATCCTTCCATTCTCTTAATGCACAACTACAGTTTACGGACCAAACTGGGGGAAGCCCTGACTGTGCACGGTCCGCTAATGGCGGATTGTCTGATAAACATGTTAACGAAGTGGTTCAGGTGGTGTTTTGCATCTCAGCAAGATGTCAGAAATTACTAAGACAACACATACCTGCTACAGCGTGGGCAGCGACTAGCAGACTATCGAAGGCTTTGCAGTGTAGAGCGGGGAACATTGGGCGGGCTATGTAGTTCACCTACGTCCTTCATCCCTTTTTGGTATCGTATTATCTGCAGTTCTGAGGAGTAAGCGGAACCTGCAGGGGCGTTTTTAAAAGACTACGTTGCCGATGATTGTAAACTGACTTCGCAGACGTGCAACGACTGTTTTACCTTCACAACACAAGATGCACTACGATCAGAATAAACGTAATTACAGAGAACGTAATTTGAATGGTTTATTTGGCACAAACCACGCGATATACGAAAAGGTTAATAAATATCAATGACCACCGCCTCGCCACTGTCAACCCAGTCTCTAATTTTGGAGGTGCAAAATCTGTCCAAACACTCCGCATGGAATCACCGGAGCATTTTTTCAGCAGTGAATTAAATATGTACGGGTCTGTAGAAAATTCCCCTCGATGGATTGGGAAATCTACCAAAATATGCACCATTTTCACCTGAACTGTCTCCGGGGAATACTGTAAGTCACAATGACATTACTGACAAACTCAAGGAAACTGGAATGTTCATAACTGGTTCAGTAACCGTCATTATCCAGTAATACCCAACCTCAAGACCCAACGAGACGAGTGAGTCCCGAAATCGATCGGTGAGCGCCTATCTGCCATTGCTAATATTCCCGATTGAAACTGGCAAGACAACGAGCTCGTGGCGCAGTGAGTAGAGTGTTGGACTTCTAACCAACAAGTTGTGAGTACGAGTCTTGGACGCAGAAGCGCCTGGGTTTGGGTATGGCTGGCTGATGACGGCTAACAAGCCAGAAATGACCATTCCAGTCTCCTCTGTCCTTGTCGGTTATTTTATTCTGCCTTATATCCTTAGCCACCTTGCAGTTGCTGCCGGGACTGAAGAGTGAGCACCAAGGCCCACCGAGATGAGTGAGTCCCGAAATCGATCGGTGAGCGCCTATCTGTCATTGTTTATATTCCCGATCAAAACCGGCAAGACAACGAGCCCGTGGCTTAATGGTAAGAGCGTTGCACTTCTGATCAACAGGGCGCGGGTTCGATCCTCGGGTGATGCAGCACCTGGGGTTGGGTATGACTGGCTGGTGATGGCTAATGTCTATATCACTAGCCGCTCATAGGCTGCTGGTGGGGCTCTAGAGTAAGACCCAAGGCATCACGGAACGAGTGAATCCCGTAACAGATTGATGAGCACCTAGCTGCCGTGATTAATACTAAATTTGGAATTTCACGAGAGTATTGTTGACACCTAGATCTCCGAATCGACTGGCACATCTTATTTTCGATAGAGAGGGATATCCAACTACGCTGAAGCTGCCACGTCCTGTCGAATTTACGAGAACCGCAGGCTAATGGCAACTTCTTTTTTCTGCCGTTGCCTCTGGTGTTTATTACCAGAGAAAAAATGCAACATCACAAGAAACGCTCGTAAATATCTTGAAAAAATCGAGAATTCAGGGCAATCCTTGCGCACCATCGGTAGAGATGGTGATTTGCCATTAAATCGCAGGCAACACCCTGCGAATCCAAGGTGAAATCGGAGACAAGCAAGGCTAAAATTCCGAGGACTATCGTCGCCAATTTCCAACCCTGCTACCTGAAAACTTTGAAGATCCGGTCTAGTCTTGTTAGACGCCTATTTACATACCGCAGTAGAATAAATTCTAGTCTATTCATCATGCATAGAAGTTCCCCATCATCAAGGAATCTCCACTCAAATGCCTTCACTATGACTGAATTTTCCAGTCACGCTTCATCCGCATGGGACACCTCCGCGGTTTTGACAAATTCCACCTTGCCTAGGAACGCAGTACAGCAATCAGAACTGCCGACGGCAATAAGTAACAAAAGTCGGTTTGGTTTATTATTCATAAATAACTACTAGTAGGCCCCATTTTGCATATTCATTCAGAGGTAGACAACGTCACTCGTTGTTTGCCTAGTGCACAGTCTTTTTTCAGTGTGACAAGGTACTTGACAGTAAGTTGCTCGCAGTTTTCGGCTCTCCTACTCCACACATCCTTAATCTGTTTTTTTTTACCGCTCACATGCCTTTATTTCGTTTTTGTTTACAAGGAACTAACATTGCCTATTTGGGTGTCTTCCATATGAGGTAAGTAGACCTTATTTGGTGTACTTTTCATCGACGTCATCCCTCCTGTCTTTCTTACGAATTTTTACAACGCACAATAATCACTGTGCACGATATCCTCCTCAGTTAACTCGGTCCGGACAGGCCAGTGAGATTTGGAAGAGAAAAGAGGAAGGAAAGTTTATTTGATTCGTATACAGTTTTAAATCTTCGCCATAGACAATAAAACGATTGCGAGGTTGACAACTGACTGGCGAACTCGGTCCAACTCAGAAGTGTGAGTCAGACTTCAATTAATATTTTGTAATGCTGTCCTTATGACACTCACTTGCGTGAGCTCCGAGGAGGGGGAGGAGGGGGGGACTTCTTCGACCCCAAGAGAAAGTTGCGGTGCCCAAGGTCTTTCAACTTGGAAAGCGCGCAGTCGACATAGTCAAGCATCCACATGCCCCACCACTTCAGGCAGTGTTAACTAGTCAGGAAGCAGACGAACTGATTCTTTCATGACGCTTCAGAATACGCAATATGCCAAGGATGCCTTGCATGATCGCTTAAACAGGACACGGTCAAAGGAATCGCCCCGCCCACGTAAAATAGGTAGCCTTGTGATATATGTCAGGACGGGCTAATAATCCCGTGACAGTAACCCTAAAATAAAACCGAACGTTAACCTTTATCTTTACCTTACTCCCCCCCCCCCATAAACCTAAACCCTACAGTTAAAACGAACCAAAATATTAATACTTACGATACTCCTGACCCTAAGCCCAACTCCGACCTTAACCCAATCTTAAATCTAACCCTAAACTTAGCTTTAACACTCACCTCAATCCTAGACCCAAGTTCCCCGAAATTGGGCGCAAAGCAGATGTTTTGTGGTCCGTTCCCATTCCCGTGTCTTGTTTAGGCTGTCATACAAAGCAACCCTACACCGAATATGAATCGCAGCGTTTTTTTTCTCAAGCCGGATTCCACACTGACGGAGAGAAGGGAATGTCGACAATTAGTTCTGGAAGTATGAATAGGAGTACAAAATATGGAAAGTAAGCACATGCTGTACAACGACCAGATATTACAGCGTTTTCCGACCCTTCTTCGTTGGACGGAACTAAGTCAAACGAAAACACAATTAATTCCTTAAGTGGAGGCTCAAGCTGCAGCGTAAAATTTTCACAAGATTTATGTTCACCAACGTACAGAGCATGCTGGCTAAATTCGTTGAAGTGAAAGTCAACATCTGTACCCTATCCTCCAATGTCATCTCTATGACTGAAAACTAGTTGTCTGGAGTCGTAGATGTCCGTGAATTGGCACTACCAGGATTTCACTGGGTTTTAAGACACAGGAGAGAGCATCGGTATGAGGAGTGATCACCTACGTAAAAGACGGACTGGTTGTGTCCAAAAAAAAACAGAACAACTCACCTAAAGCGTTAGGGCTATCCGGCTTGATATAAAGGTACTGGGATCACATAGTTTTGAAGTTCTTACTGTCTATTGAACGTCGAGGCTGACCCCGAGGCAAGAACGCAAGATGCGACCCCACTCAGGGAACAAAGGATATGTCAGCGTGTAATACGCGACCGTGTCGCACGCCAACCTAACTCCAACCCTATTCATTGCGGTCGCTAAGGTTGGCGTTCGTTGCCGGGTTATTATGGCCGCACGATAGTTCACTGCCCGTTGGAGGACCGAATGCTCGAGTCAAATGGCAACTATCAGGACCCACCGTAGTTCTAAAAGCCATCATTTTTACTTTAGCAATAGAGGATCGCGCGGAGCAGGCTTCATTCTTACTCCCGTCAAGGGTATGGTTCTGCGGTCAGTTTAAATACAGTATATTATGGCCAATCGGAAGAACTTTGGGATGTGTACGTCATTTGAGGAAATTCGGCCGGCCAGACCGCAATATATGGCCCAATTCAGGGAACAAGGGATGCAACCACGTGTAATACGCGACCGTATTATATGCAAAATTACCCCTTACTCTATCCATTGTGCTCGCTGGAGTTAGCATTCGTTGCCAGGTTAGTAGGGTCAGATACTGTATATCATTGGCCGTAGGAGGACCGAAATATCAGATCGAATTGCAACTTTCTACGCATAAACTATAAGGGATTCAAAACACATCAGTTTTACTGTGGTACTCATAGATCGCGCAGAGTGGGCCTCATTCTTACTCCCGTCAAAGGTCCAAATAAAAGTGGGTTAGATCAGCTAGGAAGGACAGCGCGCATAGTGATCAGCGTGACAAACTTTTGTGTGACCGTAGTAATCGCGCGACGAATTCTAACCTCAACGAACGTAAGGGATAGGGTAGGTTGACACTATCCTTTCCTTAATTTTCCCCTTCTATAGAAACCCTATTACCCCTGGTCCCTTATTACTCGTCGACCTATCTTTTGTTCCCCGTGTGGGGTAGCATATTGCATCCTTGCCAGATTTCCTCCTCCGTCTGACGTTTTTATCATGCGTGACCGTGTGACTAGAGTTCAGTAAACGCGTTCGGTAGCGAACTAGCTTTCGACCGATGTTTATTGAACACGGCGCTCAGGTCAGTCCTCAGTCAACACATCTCGTTCTCAACGTCTTGTTTCTCCATCTCCCAAAGAAATCTCGGTGTATTTGGACTTAGGAAGCAGATAGTGTGTGGCAAACGTGAAAGAAATATTTAATCTTATCAGCCATTGAACACGCGTCCATCTTTAGCCCTCTGGACTTTGTTTTGCCATCGGAATATAGTATATGTAGAAGATTAGTGTTTGGAATAAGTCCACCCGGTGAAAGCCACTACTGCAACCAAATTGTGGACATTGGTGGATCTTGGAGTTTGCGGCTGCTTAAATAGCATGTGTAGAGAGGTAATAGAGCTGTATCCGTCGTATAACCTACAAGTTAAAACATGATATCAACAGATGATGCAAGCGGAATTTTTTTTCTGAAAAAGAAGCCATAAGCAGTTTGATTCAAAAGTACTCAGTCTTCGTAGACTCCCTTGGCTTGGAGGATCCAACTACGTAATTTACTGATCCAGGCGATGACAAGTCCAAAGAGCAGGATGACACCGTAGAACCATGCACCAAGATAGAGGATATCCATTTCCTGGGGCCAGTTTATCTCGCGCATCGACTCCCTGTCCAGAGAACGGAAACTTTCGGGAAACAGGAGGACTGTGGCCTCCTCGGGGCCAGCGTTAGACCAATCATCGAGCGTCATTGGGTCAAACATGGGGTCATCAAGTAAAGCCTCTGGAAAATAGTACCCCGGTAAGCTGTCCGAGGAGCTCAGGGGACACATTGCGAAGGCCTGCTGCAAATCCTCCTTTTCCTGAATGGTTAAGGAATTTCGCACCTCGTCAGTGTCCTAAAGGCATAAACATAAGCAGTAGCAAAGCTTTCCACTATGCCACTAAAAGCGAAGACATGAAGTCCTGACCTCGGGCCTTTTGTGTCGTCAGAGAGGTCAACTTCATGAATCCGATACGGCCACTTTTTCAAGATAGGCTGATCACTAGTGGGCTGTGCGGTACGGAGGCATGAGATGCGATCGCTGAAACAAGACGGTTATTGACCTGTCGTTCCAGATTCTCCCTCGATCAGAAGAGGCGAAAGGTGCACCGTATTTGTAGGACACAGCTGCCAAGCCACCACATGGCTACAGTAATTATTAGTCCACGAATTCATCGCTGGGGGTCGTAGTTGACGCGATGATGGCTTGGAAGTCTGCGTCCGAGTCGTGAACGGTCACGATTTAATCACTGTTGTCGATTCTTGGCCTGACGACTATTTGCTCATCTGGCTCTCCATCGCCGTGACTGCTGATCAAACGCACCCTCCCCCCCGTGACTAATAATTTTGCGAAACGCAGGCCAGAATCTTGAGGTTAGATGCGTTTGCGCTAGATGGGTTTGAGTGATAATCCAAAACGTCAGATCAATAAACTGTTTGTTCCAGCGTCCGCATCTTCATCGTCTGAACTGCTTCCTGCAACTCGACTGTTCGCTTCTATCGATCTTTGCAGTAATTTAAACATCTAGAACTTGCCGGATGAGGTCGCAGCTATGCCACGTGCACGTTGCGTACACGTACACGCTGGAGGTGCAGCGCCGCAACATCTTCGTTGAAAAGGTACTGTTTGCTGTTTTTGTAGCCTGAGACTACGTTTGAAACTCAAAGGTCTCAGTACGCGCTTAGAATTTCTGATGTGGAAAATGATTGAAAAATTCACTAAAATAGTATCGAAGGATAAATTTTCGCTTAGAAGTAAAATCGGTAAAATGGAAGACTGTAATGACCCTTCCTTCTGTAAGCTAAACCCTTGCCAAATAGCGAGAAGGTCTGATAGTAGAAGTCTATAGCAATGCTCAAGAGAAAAAACGTTGGTAAAATAATGCCGAAAAATACAAGGGAGACTGGAATGGCCATTTCTATATAATTAACCGTCATCAGCCAGTCATACGCAACCCCAGGTGGTGCCTCACCCGAGGCTCGAACCGGTGAACTGCTGTGTGCAAATCCAACGCTCTAAACATTGACCACGGGTCCGTTGTCTTGCCAGTTTAGATCGGGAATATCAAAATTCTATTAAAGAGATTATCATGCAAGAAAGACCAGGTAACATACCAAATCTATATCGCAACCGGTGTAACGAATCCTGCGACTGGCTCCCTGGCATACCTGCCCAAGCGCCTCTGCCGTGCAAGTCCGGGTGCTCTCTCGATAGGCCCGAACATGGCATGCCTCTGCGGGTTTCGGCCACTTGCAATCGCTCCAGGCTGACCATGTGGACCAAAAGGGTTCTGGTGGTGGGTTCTCGCATCTCTTGCCCGAATATCCACTGGGACATTCACAGCGGTATTCCAGAGGGTTGCTAGTGTCCTGAATGCAGCGACCACCATGCTCACAGGGCCCGCTCGTGAGCCCACCCTTTCCGCAAGCCGGCAACGGCACACAGGAGGGGTCGGTGGGGTTTCTAGGTCTGTGAGTCCTAGGCGGACAGATACAGCTAAAAAAAGAAGGCCACGAGTGAGGATAAGGCATCGCATCAAGGGTCTTAGACAACGCACGCCCACTCCCACACCTCCCACTATTTTATCTCATCGTACGTTAAGACAGCAACCGTGCGGTCTATGACCTCTTTCCTTTAAAGACCGTGGCCCAGCTCTGTCCATAAGAGGTTGAATTCGGTGGGACCGATTTCATGGTTTGATAATTGCGGCAAAAAATGACAGTACGACAGTAGTAAGCGACGATATCCACGGGGAGGGGGTTGTACATAGTGAGCGCAGCAATGGTTACTTGAGTTTGAATTCGTTAAGTGTGAGCCAGAACTGCACAGAATCTACTGAAAGTTCCGCTCCCCCATAATCATTATGCTCCGTCGGCAAGACAATGTCAAGAGAACGTGCGATGGGCACGGGTGCAGCAGGTGGCACAGCTACAGTCTGTTCATATTTGTCACACGTGACCTGGTCTCCAATTCAAGTACTAGGCGGCTGAGATCTCACACGTGGTAGAGCGCTGGAGATTATAATGTTACTTCGGACGCATTGCAGCCTGACTCTTAGTCTGGAGAAGGACGAAGTTATCTCGCCAGTTGACAGCCATCCAAGCCGAAAATATTTGCACGTCATAAAAAATCAAGCGAATCAAATGTATTATGTTGTAAATTGCGTTGAAGAATGGGCTCCCCATTGTCGTCCTCATTCTACTGTCTTCCCTCTGCCATGCATCAGTTAACTGTCCTAGCCTTCCAATCAGTTAATGCCAAAATTAGGGGCAGTGGTTTATACATATATATATATATATATACTCATATTTCATGCCACGGAGACTTTCGCATGGGAGAGAGTGAGACTTAGTCAAGTTATCTTTTCAGTTTTATACCTTCCAAGTCAGGATACACGATATTTCGACCGTTGCTGACGACGAGATCCACCGTTGACGACATAATACGGTGGGTCCAGTGATGCTGAATTGAGAGTTCATTAGTTTATCTTAATAGTAGACTTGCGCAGCATCCAACACACACCCTCCTCCACACCCATTTAGGCCCGCTGTCATGATCAATACAAGAAAACTGAAGGCTGGAGAGGGCGCAGGTGATTTGCGCGGGAAGACCGGCACCACCCCCATCCTCCTCTAATATCGACAATGAAACCAAACCTGTGGAAGAAGGGAGGTCGGCTATTTTCATCATAAATGTTGATTTCTTGGTAGTCTAACAATTTTCGATCTAAAATAACCGTTTCTCAGAAGTGGACGTTAAGGTTGGTCCGGTAAGTATGCGCTACTGTTTGGCTTTCGTGTGTGCAATCACCATTGCCACTGGAAGAATTTTAACAAAGGGTTAGTTTTCTTAAGACTCCAGAATGTCCCTTTTTCAGTCCTTCTATGGAGCATTGGGGTTGATTTGTGCCAGCCGCGTTTTCCCATGCCAGAGAATAATCTCCTGTTGAAGCTGTCTACCAAACTAACCGCGAGCGAAGGAACTCGTGCAGCTAGCGTGTAAAGTGCGTGCCGTGATCGGCGAGCCTGGTCATGCGAAAACGGGTTGTGAACAGGGGTGTGCAGCTACGTCTGGAAATACAGGAGAACTGATGTGATCCTGCGTTGATAGAGGGGCCTCATTAGGGCACTTGCGATACTCTAGAAGAGCACCACCGCAGTAATACCCGGAGTCAGCTCGTAGTTTATCAGTTGTGCCCAATTCATGCAACCTCAGTAACCTAAGGACCACTTGTAAGGTACAGTTGGAACTAGCGTGGACTCCTTAAATTTTGGTTTGCTCTTTTATTCGTCATCACCTATTTATTTACCACGTGGGCCATTCAGCGAAAAGTCTTGGGTATATTTTTCATAGCGAAGGCGTTACGGAACTAGAGTTGATAAGTTTTCGCATTAATTCATGTGTCGTCCTCTACTCCAACGCCCTGAAAGAGTTCACAAACACAAGGGAGTTTTAAATGGTGATGATTTTTCGCTATCAGCACTCGATATTCGTGGGAGGTTGGTGACTATTCTGAACACGACGGTCTGTAGTCCATCAATTAAAAACGGGCATTTACTTGCTTCCTAGGTTGGCATCTGCGCGGGCATCTGCTGGACTATGTTCTCGTCCGGAGGCGAGATCGACAGGACGTGCTGGTAACCAAGGCGATCCGCGATGCCGATGGTTGGACAGATCACTGCCTCGTCATCTCCCAGATGAGGCTCCGACTGCAACCCCGACGAAGGCCCCAAGGTAAGAGGCCGCCATGTAAGTTAAATACTCTTTAATTAAATTTTCCTGCTCACTGTTTTGATTTCAGCAACCAAATAACCGAGAAACTGGAGGACCTGCATGCTCCAGATGATAACGCTACCGTGGAGACACGATGGTGTCAACTGCGAAATGTCATCCAGTCCACCGCCATCGATGTCCTCGGACGCGCGCACGCCGTCGACACCAGGACTGGTTTGACGACAATGACGCCGACATCAGCAACTTACTCGCGGAGAAGAATGGACTACACAAAGCCTACATGGACCTTCGGACTGACGCCACCAAAGCAGCCTTTTTCAGATGCCGGCGCCTTGTACAACAACGGCTGCGGGAGATGCAGGATGCCTGGATGATCCGAAAAGCTGCGGAAATCCAAAGGTATGCGGACCGCAATGAAATGAAAAACTTTTTCAAAGCCGCGGCTCGCAGATCACAAAATACGAGGTCTTAAAACTCAAACAAACACCAATACCACCGTCCCCATCCCCCTCGCCATACCCTCCAGGCTACTCGGCTGAGTCCACTCACACTAGCAGCCTGGAATGTTCGTTCCCTTTTAGACAATCCTAGGAGCAACCGGCCGGAACTAAGGACGGCGCTAGTCGCTCGGGAACTGGCGCGCTACAAGGTGGACATTGCTGCTCTCAGCGAGATCCGATTCTCTGAGCAGGGTCAGCTGGAGGAGGTGGGTGCCGGCTTCACCTTCTTCTGGAGCGGCCGGCCAAAGGCAGAGCAACGCGACGCTGGTGTTGCCATTGCCATCCGGAACGATATTGTGGGACGTCTTGCCCTGTCTGCCGCAGGGTATCAATGATCGCCTGGTGAGCCTCCGCCTGCCTCTTCGGGGAGACCAGTTTGCCACCATCATCAGCGCCTACGCTCCCCCAATGACGAGCTCTGCTGCGGCGAAGGACAAATTCTACGAGGACCTGCACGCCTTGCCGGCGACTGTGCCGAAAGAGGACAAGTAAATTGTCCTTGGTGACTTCAATGCCCGCGTCGGGACGGACCAAGCTGCTTGGCAGGGAGTGCTGGGTCCCCACGGTCTCGGTAGCTGTATCGATAACGGCCTCCTTCTTCTGCGCACGTGTGCGGAACGCCGTCTCCTGCTGACCAACACCTTCTTCCGCCTTCCGACGCGGGAGAAGGCCACGTGGATGCACCCTCGGTCGCGGCACTGGCATCTACTGGACTATGTTCTCGTCCGGAGGCGAGACCGACAGGACGTGTTGGTAACCAAGGCGATCCTCAATGCCGATAGTTAGACAGATCACCGCCTCGTCATCTCCCAGATGAGTCTCCGACTGCAACCCCGACGAAGGCTCCAAGGTAAGAGGCCGCCATGTAAGTTAAATACTCTTTTATTAAATTTGCCTGCTCATTGTTTTGATTTCAGCAACCAAATAACCGAGAAACTGGAGGACCTGCATGCTCCAGATGATAACGCTACCGTGGAGACACGATGGTGTCAACTGCGAAATGTCATCCAGTCCACCACCCTCGATGTCCTCGGACGCGCATGCCGTCGACACCAGGACTGGTTTGACGACAATGACGCTGGCACCAGCAACTTACTCGGGGAGAAGAATGGACTACACAAAGCCTACATGAACCTTCGGACTGACGCCAACAAAGCAGCCTTTTTCAGATGCCGGCGCCTTGTACAACAACGGCCGCGGGAGATGCAGGGGTCCGCACCGCTGATCAGCTCTGACGGCACATCACTGCTGACAGAGAAATCGCAAATTCTGAAGCCCTGGGCCGAGCACTTCAGAAATGTCCTTAATTGCTCATCAGCCATCTCCGATGCTGCCATTGACCGGCTCCCTCAATTGGACACGAACAATGACCTGGATCTGCCGCCTTCCCTACCAGAGACCATCCAGGCCGTGCAGCAGATTTCCAGCGGTAAAGCACCGGGAACCGACGCAATCCCACCGGAAGTCTACAAGCACAATGGGCCCCGGCTGATGGCAGAACTCACAACACTCTTCCAGGAGATGTGGCGCCAAGGACAAGTTCCTCAGGATTTCAAAGACGCGACCATCGTCCATCTCTACAAACGGAAGGGGAACCGGCAACTCTGTGATAATCACAGAGGCATCTCGTTGCTCAACATCGCCGAGAAGATCTTCACCCGTATCCTTATCAATCGTCTTAACGGTCACCTAGAGCAGGGCTTGCTCCCGGAAAGCCAATGTGGCTTCCGCCGACACCGCGGAACAACCGATATGATCTTTGCCGCCCGCCAGCTACAAGAGAAGTGTCAGGAGATGCGAACTCACCTATACACTACCTTCGTGTATCTAACGAAAGCCTTTGACACGGTGAATCGTGACGGACTGTGGAAAGTCATGCAGAAATTTGGTTGTGCAGAGCGGTTCAGGCACATGGTGCGTCAGCTTCAGGACGGGATGATGGCGCGCGTCACTGACAACGGGACGGTATCCGAAGCATTCGCAGTGACCAACGGAGTGAAGCAGGGTTGCGTACTGGCCCCCACTATCTTCAGTCTCATGTTATCGGCTATGCTGATGAACGCCTACCGTGATGAGATGCCTGGTATCCGCATCGCCTACAGAACGGACGGGCACCTTCTCAACAGTCGGCGTATGCAGGCTCCAACGCGCGTGTCTACGACTACAGTCCATGACTTGCTCTTCGCGGACGACTGCGCCCTTAACACCGTGACGGAGGAGGACATGCAAAGGAGCATGGACCTCTTCGCCAAAGGCGGCGCCGATTTTGGATTAACAATAAGTACAGCCAAAACGGTTGTCATGCACCAGACGCCACCCAGCGCGGAATACAATGCTCCTCGAATCAATGTCAACGGTGCTCAACTCAAAAACGTGGAAACCTTCGCTTATCTAGGAAGCACGATGTCGCGCATCACGAGAATCGATGACGAGGTTGCCCAACGGATCTCCAAAGCTAGTCAGGCCTTCGGCCGGCTGCAGGCCTCCGTGTGGAATCGCCACGGTATTCACCTGAACACCAAACTGAAGATGTACAAGGCCGTCTTCTTGACGACACTCCTTTACGCAGCGGAAACCTGGACCGTCTACTCGAACCAAGCCAGGAAGCTGAATCACTTTCATCTCAGCTGCCTCCGCAGAATACTGAAGCTGAGATGGCAAGACGGGATCCCGGACACGGAAGTCCTGGAGCGGACCGGAATCATCAGCATCCATGCTATGCTGAGGCAAAGTGCAACTGCGATGGAGTGGCCACCTGGTAAGAATGGACGACAAGCGACTACCCAAACGACTTTTCTACGGAGATGTCGCTACGGGTTCTCGCCGTCAGGGAGGTCAAAAACGACGCTACAAGGACACTTTGAAGAAATCGCTGAAGCAACTGCAAATTAACTCGGCGACCTGGGAGGACCTCGCCCAGGATAGACCGGCATGGAGAAGATCAGTGAAGACTGGTTCAGCAATCTATGAGGCCAACCGGATCGCCGCCGGCAAGGCCAAAAGAGCGGCACGAAAGTCACCAGCGCCCCGGACCAACACCGCCAATGCCCAGGCCCTGCCAACATGCCCGCGCTATCAACGCATCTTCCGAGCGCGAATCGGCCTCGTTGGACATTTTCGGACGCAATGCACCATAAATCCGACAGTTCCAATTTCTGACGTCAAATTCTGCCAACCTCCTTCTGACTCCCCACCCTCACTCCTGGCATCAATTCCATTACTCCCACCATCGTCGAGACCACATCCATCTACTCATCGCCTGCTACCCTCACCACCACAACCACCACCGCCTTCTCCTTCACTATAACCACCACCACCACCACCATCAGCGATGGGGAATCTCTCCTAAGCTGTACTCAATGCGACCGCACATTCCCCTCACGCATCGGCCTGGTCGGTCACTTGCGAATACATCGTACAGAGACCGGTGAGCCAGTGCCTGGAGCACCATCACACAGCAGAGATCGTCGCCTCCACTGCCCACACTGTCCTCGCGCATTCACTCATCGCATGGGCCTATTCGGTCACATGCGCGTCCATGACAGTGGAATTCACCACAATGCCGACAACACCGATACACCATGCACACCCTCCGCTCCTGCCATTCTTAGCGCCCACTGCCACCCCCACTTCCATGAATGACATCCCCCCCGTCTCTACCGATTTCTCCTGCCCCCACTGCACCCCCAACTTCAACTCACGCATCGGCCTGGTCGGTCACCTGCGAATCCATCGCACGGAGGCTGGTGAACCAGTGCCTGGGGCTCCGACATACAGTCGACGCGCTCGCCTTCACTGCCCTCACTGCTCCCGCACATTTACACACCGCATGGGCCTATTAGGACACATGCGCCTCCATGACAACCTCCGGTAAACCACCGGAGGTTAAGCTATATCAGCACACACTACCTACACCAATACACGACAACACCCGCACAATCACCATTTACCAGAGTATATCACGGTTTCCTAGAAACCGTGGCTGGGAAGTCTGCCAATCTGACGCTTCCACCAGACCACGCCGTCGGCTCAGTGTATGTGCTGTGTGTGTCGAGCGGCTGACCGGTGGACTGGGAGTCAGACGGCGATGGCTGCTCCATATCCCCTGAGTTTGTGAATCCTGGTGTGTGCGTTATGGGGGCCAGGTCGTGCTGTGGCGCGCGAAGACGGGTACGCCGATCCATCAGCCAATGCGCCCACTCCCACATAAGGCAACTGACCGGCTCGGACAGTGTCTGATGGTGGGGGTTGGGGAGAGAGTGAGGTCGACAGCTCAGCGCATGTTCCTCACTATACACAATCTGACGCGCTTAAAACTATCACGGTGCGCTAAAAGCCGTGGCTTGGAAGGTTGCCAACTGACGGGATAATTTGGACCGCGTGGTCAGCCCAATGTGTTTTGTGTGGAGTGGCTGACTTTCGTACTGAGAGTCAGTCTGCAATGGCTCCTTCTTAATGTGGTCTTTATGGCACTCCCACTCTGCGGGATCCGAGCCAGGTGTGGTGGTACGCCCAGGGGCGGCTCTGGCCGCGCCAGCCACCTGCGACCTCTCTCATTTCCGGTCTTCTTGCCTGTGTCGTGAGACCGGGCTCAGGTGGGGGAGGAGAAGAGTGTGCGGTAACGTTAACCGCCGCGGTTGGAAGGTTGCCAACTGAAAAATACACTCAGACCTCGCAGATAGTCCAATTTGTGTTGTGTGGAGTGGCTGACTGGTGGTCTGAGAGTCAGGCTGCGATGGCTCCTTCTTAACGTGACCTCTGGCTATCTCACACATGTGAGATGTAAGCCGTTCAACCCCTGTTGTGTGAAATCCTGGTGCTTGTGTTTGGGGGCCAGGTCGTGTACGTAGTACACGTAGACGAGGTCACCAACAGCTGCGCCCGCTTCCGCATCAGACAACTGACCGGCTTGGACAGTGGTCTGATTGTGGGGGTGGGGGAGAGAGTGAAGTCGAGAGCTCAGCGTATTTTCCTCACTATAAACAATCTGACGCGCTTGAAACTATCACGGTGCGCTAAAAGCCGTGGCTTGGAAGGTTGCAAACTGACGGGATAACTCGGACTGCGTGGTCAGCCCAATTTGCGTTTTTTGTGGAGTGGCTGACTGGCGGACTGAGAGTCAGGTTGCAATGGCTCCTTCTTAATGTGGCCTTTATGACACTCCCACTCCGTGGGATCCGAGCCAGGTGTGGTGGTATGCCCAGGGGCGGTTTCGGTCCCGCCAGCCACCTGCGCCCTCTCCCATCTCCGGTCTTCTTGACTCTGTCTTGACACCGGGCTCAGGTGGGGGAGGAGGAGAGAGTGCGGTAGCTGCAGCGCAAGGCTACTATCACTTTAAACTAATTCACGCGCAAGTCCCCGTCCCTGCACCACCTGGTGTGGAGAATACGGTGGACCTCGTCAAATTCGACGGTCGAACTGCCAGGTTGTACTTATCCTTGGGCCTCACAAATACGCTCGTATCTTACCTTCTGGATTTTCGCTGATGGTGCCATTGAAAACAATTAACGAAGGCCTGCTGATATGTGGAAAGGCGCGGTCTACTGTCTGCGCTATTCTGTCCTTCTATCGCCTGACCCGCATCCAGATGGGTTCTCCGCGCCAGTAAATTCTAAGACAAGAAATGGGACGCCAGTTGAGAGGATAGTGCGTTCTGTGGAGAGCGATTAAACAAGGGTTTATAAGTAATTTTCTGCCGAACGAGAGTACTTCGGGCACCGCGAGGGCAGCGTTTTTCAGTGTGAGACCGTGCCGAGTCTTCACAGGGCAGTCAGTGAGGTTATGCGTGAGTCAGTTTTAAAGATGATTGGCTGGTTTGGACAACCAAGGTCGTCAAGGCCCGGGCAGCCACTGGTGCACACATGCGTGTAGTCGCTAGAGGTTCAGCGTTCACCACGTGCAAATAGTTGGATCCCTACAAGTTTTCCAGCTGGGTTATATATCTCTGACTTTGAAGTTGAGCATTTTCGTTTATTTTCGTAGTCACAAGCTATTCTACCTTGAACACCCGTAAGTTCTTGTGTTTCCTTGAAATTACTCCTCGTGTACTGTAACTCAAATTTAGCGAAGGAATTTTGCATAAGGCTACCAAGCGCATCAAATTTTTTTATTACTCTATGGTTAGCACGTGTTTTCGCGTGATCAACAAAGTTGAGTGCCAAGACTGCCTGGAACACGTAGTACGTGTTTTAATTTGTAGTACAAACTCCAGCTAGTTCCATTTACCAGCTCTGCTTCGGCCCCCCTGACATCGCTTTAATGCATCCACAATGACTGGACCCTACGACAGATATTTCAAAATGATTGTGCCTGTTGTAACGCTCCGCCTCTTGAGCTTACCAGCGGCAGTCTGGTTCTTGACCCGTCAACTTCAAGGCCAACTCAGACATGCCCAAAGCGATACAACGACAGCCCATCTCTCACTCGGAACGCGGACTCGCGCGGCTGCCCACCTGCTACGCCTTGTACTACACTCTTTCCCTATAGAATGCAGTGCTACATTGACTGGCGTTCAACGTCTCTTCCTATTCGAGACCGGGCCTCAAGGTCAGTCCATAGTTTAAGCTGCAGCGACATGCACATGCCGATGTAGAGGCATTCGGTCTTACCGGAAACCCTTGTAGAGATTTTCGGGAGCACGTGCACATCTGAAGGGAGCGCAGAATTTTATGCCATCATCCTTGAGGCAGGGGTTCACCTCGTTCTCACAGAGGGCGCCCGCGAAGGCGGGCGGACACTTGCACTCGAAGAGGGGATTGGCAACTGC
The DNA here is from genome assembly GCA_017591395.1 of Schistocephalus solidus. NCBI lineage: Eukaryota > Metazoa > Platyhelminthes > Cestoda > Diphyllobothriidea > Diphyllobothriidae > Schistocephalus > Schistocephalus solidus. Next base: position 9,158 of record WEDG01000623.1, on the reverse strand, counting down.
CTTCAACTTGGTAGGCTTGGAGGGGTCGGGTTTCGTGCATTCCCCGCCGTTCATGCAGGGATTTCCAGCTCCACAGGCAGATTCACCAGCGTCCTCAACGCAAGCCTTCAGCACCAAATCATACTACAAAAGGCAGAACAAGAGTAAGAAAAATTGCACCAGTAGTTTCCGGGTCGTAAAGGTACGCCTCTGACATATTCAACGGAGACAACATCATATACAGGCATAATTTCGTTTGGCATTATAATATCAAGTCGCCTACCCGAGAGAATTTCTATGCATTTAACCCAAATTTGAAGTATCCTACTTATAACCTACTCGAAGAACCATTTTCCTGTAATAAATTTGCACAAGGCAAAAGCGATGAAATAAGAGGAGTTTAATGAGGTTGTAGAACGCCGCGACCTCCTATTCAACTTCATACGATCATTGCCGATTAGGACCCATATGCGATACTATATCTGAAGATGGGTTCGAGTTGGAATCCGAAAGGTTAGGCGAATAAAGTCTTGTCCCAGCGATCGCATCTACTTCTTCTAGATAAATTGTCCACTTAAATATCGACTTAGAGGGCTGAAACATGATAGGTAAATAAAGCATGATCTGCTATGGTTTGATATGCGGGTGCGCACGGGGGACATTTCAATTGTTCCTGCTATTCCAGTTGGACCAACCCAAGACACTCTGCTAATAGACGCAAAGAGGCAAGTTGCAGGAAGAAGTCATGAAGGAGACACGATTACTGAAGCAAGAGCATTAGTAGTCTGACGTTTCGGATTCTCACATGAAGCCATCGTCAAAGACAGAGTCAGATAAAGGTATTGGATTGTCCAGGTTTTGCAGTATGGGGATTTGATTGAAAATCCGAAACCATCAGGTCAATAAAGCTCTTGTTACAGTGATCGTGTCTCCTTCAAGTCATTTTGCCTAAGCACGCCGCACCCAAATTGAATTTATGAATTACACCACAATCAAGTAGAACGAATTTTGCTCGCTGTATAGTTGTAGGAGCCGGTTGGAAACTGGACCTCTGATTAGCGCTGGGCGTCCACGTTTCTTGAGGCTGATTGTCCAGATTCAATGCACTCCGCTGGACGCCGGACACGGACCATCAGTTTTTGGGATTGTTTAGAAGTGAAGAGGGCACTACGGAGAGGGCCTAACAAGATCAGACGAACAACTGTCACTAGTGTGTACGTGCAAGTATGAACCAGACAGAAAGACAGGGTTGCAGCAGACGCCGAAAGTAAGGTCACTACAAACCCGTTTGCACTCCTATCGTTCCATGGAACTCTTCCAAACATGCTTAAGCCCGTCCACTGCTGTCAGAGGAAGTTACCCCTGTCCTGGAAATGAGAAATAATAACCCGCGCATGGGTTTATTAATGGTGAGGGTGACCTGCATGGTATCTGCCTCTCACCCCCCACCAACAGTAAAAAATTTACAGTGAGATCACATGGTCATGGCGACTGGTAGTTTAGTTTTAGTTTAGCTTTCTTAAGGGAAAGGTAGGCGATGCCTTTGAATTCCCTATTGATTACAATGACATCGCAAATTAAAAACGCCAACACATAATGAACGTTGGATAAGGGTCATCTCCCCGTCACTCTGCAGGGCATTGGATGAAACAATTATAAATTAATGTTATTCAAAAATAGATAGTAGTATGTTCTATTACATTTACATTTGCTCGCGGAGATGGTGTGCTTGGGCGGGGTGGCTCGATTGGTAGAATCTGCAGAAACTTTGGCCACCGTGTCCACCGTGTGTCCCAGGACAAGATGGGCGCAAAGCGGAATACTTGCTCGTTAAGGACTTTATAACGAGGCGGACTTGCCCAGTACTGGGCCGTTGTAGGGATGCCTTGTATATTCGCTTAAACAGGACACGGAATAGGAACCATCCGCCGCTTAAAATAGGTGATCATGCAGTCAATAGCAGGATGGGTAAATATATCAGTGTCCTATGGCTAACACTAACCTTAAAGCAAACTGTCACTTTAATCGTAACCCTAGTTCTATTATAAACTAAAGCCCTATAGTTAACACGGTAAGCCTAATCATGACCCTAACCTGAACTCTGACCTTAACCTCAAACTTAAATTTAACCTTAACCCTTATCTTAATAATATACATAAATTCCTTGGAAGTTGACGAAAAGCCACATGTATTGTAGGCGATTCTTATTCTCATGTCCGGTTTAGGCGGCCATATAAGGCATCTTATCTCGGCCGCACTCTTACCTCCACTATCGTGGTTCGATGGCGAACGTATCGAGCCGACCAGAGGTGGGCGCGCAATCGATAGTGCACAAAACTAAACGTTATCTCGATGTGTGCCACGCACAACCTTGTCTCCGCTACATGCACCAGGCGATTAAAAGGGTTGATTAGATCTCACAACAGTCACAGTTTTATGACGGTCCCACGAGGAAGGTACGATCAAAGCCTCCTTAGACAGACCAAATTGTTTCTTCAGTTGGTAGCCTTCTAAGCCACGTGTCATGATAGGTTGAAGGGTCCCAGTTTAATTCTAGTGAGCAGTGTACCGATGTGTCGTGAGAACGGATTCCCTACTGCTGGCCTCACTCTTTGTCTTCCCCAACCGAGCCTGTCCACCAACTGCTAATGGGGTCGTTACCCATGCTCTGGTCACCACACACATGAACCAGACTTTATCAGAGGAGCCGAGTAGCTCTCATCTAACAGAGTTGCCATAGAGGCCACATCAACAAGAGCTAGTATGTAGCGGGTCGTGAGTGCCAGAGGCAGAAGGCGTGTACACACTTGAAGTCAAGTGATCACAGTACTGGAGCTCCTGAACAATTCACGCATACCTCTGGGGAAGCCAATCACAGGCGTCCACAAACTGCTATCACCCAATCAACTGATCAAGTGGCTGATTTACGTTGATGACATCGACTTCATTCGTGACAGGATCTCGGCAACTGCCTTTTCCTGTCGGAGGATGCGAGTAGGGAAACAGGAAAAACAGGCAGATACAGTCGAGCGGCAATTCTTGACGCTTGAGCTTAACCACATCAGAAAGTTGATGGTAGAACCACGTGGAGATCACTAATCTGGAGTGTAGGCAGTGTTTTTACTCAAAGCACTGTATGCCTGCGGCCCAGATCCATTTTGGAGGAGAAATAGAAAGACACAGGCAGCGGCCTATTGGTGATCAGAGGCCCCGAACTGTGGTTCGATCTGGGCGAGCGCGCGCGCGCGGATGTCCGGTGAGCTGCAGTCAGTACCCGCTTGATCAATTGATTCAAAGAGAGCAGTCTGTGGGCACCTGTCATTGGTGCAGCAGAGGCTATATGTGTGCATTTTCCGGCAGCTCGGGAATTGTGGTTGCATGACCTCTAGCGCATCGTGTGAACCGGAGGCGGAAGGCGTATACGCGCTTGAGGTACTTGAAGTCTGACATGCAGTCCATCGGAGGATCAGGATATCCTGTCAATGTATACCACAATCGACAGGCATAAAAAGCCACAGGCAGATGACTCACCTTAAAGGACTGCTGGCAGAGACAAAAGGGTATTTGGGCGGCCTGCAGTTGGGCTTCATAGGCGTTCTTATGCAGGGTCTTATTTGCAACAAATTGTTCAAAAAAGTCAAGAGGAAAACGAGTAGACATTGGGATAGCTGCATGCCACTTCTTGAATGCATCGGATAGCCTCGTAGCATTGTCTGGTTCCTTTTCCGGCGAATATCGGGCTAGCTCCGTAGGAGTAATCGTCCCGCAGATTTTAATAGAGTAGACTGCCTTCTCGCAAAACTTTGGCCCACGAGCACGGCAAACATCGGGGCAGTTTAAGTGCTTGTCAATTCCCCGGACGCACAGGGCCATTCTAGGGGGTAACACATCGCAGTTAGGCATATTTAGACAGCAGAAGGTTATACGGTCGTTAAAAGCTTGAAGCACTAGTAAAGGCGCGCTCGTGAAAGCTGGCATCTTAATTTCTATACTGCAGCTGTAAGATTTTTAGTCACGTGGTTAGCAGTTTTCATAGGTGAAGACAATATTAGCAAAGACACCCGAGAAATTAAGTTGGAGCGCAACAACCTGTCAAAATCAATCTTTCTCACTTTATTTCAGTTCATTTAGCGGTATTATGTAGCCCATTAATACACCGAGGTAATTGAAACATAGGCGTCTTGACATAAGTTAAAAGAGGACAAAGGTGGTGAATTGCGTAGAATGTAATGACAACAGAAACTTTCGTGGCCCCCCATTCAACTGCCTACGGTAGTTGGAATAGCGTCCTGTCAGATGCTCGAGCTTTGTATAAGCGCTTTTTTATTAAATTATGGTGTGGGATTATATCCACAGTAGAAGATATTACCAACAAAGACAAGGGAGACCGAAAGGTCATTTCTGGCTTATTAGACGTCATCAACCAGAAATTGCCATTCCAGTCCGCCTTAATACAGCCCATGCTCTAGCCACTAGTGTTGCGAGGTCCTACGGGGAGACGTGAGTTTAACCACAGATGAGCCAAGTTACCCGCCCAGCTTACTGCAACGTACGGAATGCACCAATTCTGATACATAAAGCTGACTGCCCAGGCAGGATTTCTTAAGCAATCAATCTAAAACCACCAGAGGCTCGATTAAGTAACTATAACGTTCGAATCCCATTGAGGACGCCGGGTTTTTCAAAATTGGTTTGACTTGATTACCATACTTATAGTAATAGTCGTATTTAATGCCAGTTTACAGGCATTATCAGACAAAATATGCAGTGGGGATCAGGCTGGCAGTGAAAAGCAACTCTTGAATATGTATCATTATTAGGGTTTTTCGTAACTTGATGTTATTCAGGAGAAAAACTGCTGTCTTACAGACTATCTTTACAGACTATCATTATGGTGACTGAATCGGTTTTTCATTTTCATTTTCGTTTGCAGCAGACATGAATTATCGCTAAACCTACCAGAGCGGCAAGCTAAGCTTCCCCATGATTTCACGGTAGCTTTGCTTGTACATTTTGACCGGAATTTATTCAGCGCCCAGCATCAGATACAGTCGGAGACATCTGTGGCAACAACAGGTTCGAGTGAGAACCCGAAATGTCAGGCCACTAACTCTTTTGGCACCGTGATCGCACCTGCTTCTTTTGCATTGTGTCCTAGACCTCGCCTGTTCGCTTCAATCGACAATTTTTTTGGGCACGATGCGCTGCGATCGGCTCGATGCTGGGTAAAATTTGTCCTCCGTGAGTCGTCTACCGATGCACAGACTCGGTTGCTGTAATTGTGTCTGAACAAAACAACGTATGGCCGAAAGTTGTTTAATACCAACCTCCGGTAAATACAGAGTTTGCGAGATGTGCGGTGCTTCACCACGGCAGATAAATGACTCGGGTGCTTCTTCAAGGCGTCCACTCGAGGCTCTGCCAATTCCGTTGAGCAGGAGACGACGAGGTGCTGGGATTTCATGGTACAAAACTGCCTTAGCAGAGGGTGGTCATTCGCGAAGCAACACTGGAGCACAATTTCCACAAGCTGCTTGGTTCAGCGTCATCAAAAAGCGAAAACCTGGTGCAAAACCGGAATAAATGCAGGTGCTAAGGCATGAGGCCTCACTTAAAGCAGCTGAAGCCAAACCCTTCAACATGATTTCAGCAGGGGAGTCAATCCTCAGTCAGACGGCAGCAACAGATGAAACGAAGTAGGCTCGGTTTCTTCCTTATTGTCGTGGCCCGCGATGCTTGCTCGCGAGGAAAAAACGGTCCGGGACTGAGATAACTTGTCTTGCATTAATTATTTTAATGATTTTAAGCCTATTTTTCCCCTGCCCAGAGCTACTCGATCCAGGCATATAGAAGGTTCATTATCTCCGTGTGCATCTTCTATGTGCAAATAAAGCAATTCAACAAATGTCCTTGAAGTAAACTACTGAAACTATGTTCGTCTGCATCAGCGCAAGTGCAAAAATTATAGCACAAAATTCCTCAAAATCCAAACAAGTGGGCACCATCATAATGGTGGTTGTGCAATAACAGGCTGCAATAAAGCTATCCAGCCGATCCCTCGGCTTTACCCGTCAACCCCATTCCGGAATAAAGACTGACTATCGCTCAGCGAACAGAAAGGCTTATACCAATGGAATTTTAGCCCACGCCCAACAATGCCATCTATGTCCGGCATCCTTGATAAACGCTCAATGCCTCAAGCTCATGCAACGTCGCGGCGAGCGGTTTCAGACTCGCTGACCTGCAGACCCTTGACCGACTTCCACTCACAGACGCACGTGCGTCCTGATAGTCATGAGTGTCGAAGTGCCACTTGAACACCCCTTCCCTCGCTCGACACAGCATTGGCCACTAGACACGACACCACTCGGGTAATTCAACTTTATTTCAACTGTCTTGTTCGACGATGTCCATTGTATGCTGTGCAAGTACGGTGACTTGCGTTGGATTAAAGTGAGAATAAACTTGCGCTGCATCTACCTCGCTCTCTGTTTCACTCCCCAAACCTGAACCCGGTATCAAGACAGAGTCACTAAAACCTTCGGCCGGCTGCAGGCCTCCATGTGGAATCGCCACGGTATTCACCACAAACACCAAACTGAAGATGTACAAGGCCGTCGTCTTGACGACACTCCTTTACGGAGTGGAAACCTGGACCGTCTACTCGAACCAAGCCAGGAAGCTGAATCACTTTCATCTCAGCTGCCTCCGCAGAATACTGAAGCTGAGATGGCAAGACAGGATCCCGGACACGGAAGTCCTGGAGCGGACCGGAATCCTCAGCATCCATGCCATGCTGAGGCAAGTGCAACTGCGATGGAGTGGCCACCTGGTAAGAATGGACGACGAGCGACTACCCAAACGACTTTTCTACGGAGATGTCGCTACGGGTTCTCACCGTCAGGGAGATCAAAAACGACGCTACAAGGACACTTTGAAGAAATCGCTGAAGCAACTGCAAATCAACTCGGCGACCTGGGAGGACCTCGCCCAGGATAGACTGGCATGGAAAAGATCAGTGAAGACTGGTTCGGCAATCTATGAGGCCAACCGGATCGCCGCCAAGGCCAAAAGAGCGGCATGAAAGTCACCAGCGCCCCGGACCAACACCGCCAATGCCCAGGCCCAGCCAACATGCCCGCGCTGTCAACGCATCTTCCGCGCGAGAATCAACCTGGTTGGACATCTTCGGACGCAATGCACCAACAATCCGACAATTCCAATTTCTACGTCAAATTCTGCTAACCTCCTTCTGACTCTCCCACCCTCACTCCTGGAATCAACTCCATTACTCCCACCATCGTAGAGACCACATCCATCTACTCATCGCCTGCTACCCGCACCACCTCCACCGCCTTCGCCTTCACTACAACCACCACCACCACCACCATCAGCGATGGGGAATCTCTCCTAAGCTGTACTCAATGCGACCGCACATTCACCTCACGCGTCGGCCTGATCGGTCACTTGCGAATACATCGTACAGAGACCGGTGAGCCAGTGCCTGGAGCACCATCACACAGCAGAGATCGTCGCCTCCACTGCCCACACTGTCCTCGCGCATTCACTCATCGCATGGGCCTATTCGGTTACATGCGCGTCCATGACAGTGGAATTCACCACAATGCCGACAACACCGATACACCATGCACACCCTCCGCTCCTGCCATTCTTAGCGCTCCTGCCACCCCCACTACCATGAATGACATCGCCCCAGCCTCTACCGATTTCTCCTGCCCCCACTGCGCCCGCAACTTCAACTCACGCATCGGCCTGGTCGTTCACCTGCGAATCCATCGCACGGAGGCTGGTGAACCAGTGCCTGGGGCTCCGACATACAGTCGACGCGCCCGCCTTCACTGCCCTCACTGCTCCCGCACATTTACACACCGCATGGGCCTATTAGGACACATGCGCCTCCACGACAACCTCCGGTAAACCACCGGAGGTTAAGCTACATCAGCGCACAATACCTACAACAATACATCGACAACACCCTCATAATCACCATTTACCAGAGTATATCACGGTTTCCTAGAAACCGTGGCTGGGAAGTCTGCCAATCTGACGCTTCCACCAGACCACGCCGTCGGCTCAGTGTATGTGCTGTGTGTGTCGAGTGGCTGACCAGTGGACTGGGAGTCAGACGGCGATGGCTGCTCCATATCCCCTGAGTTTGTGAATCCTGTTGTGTGCGTTATTGGGGCCAGGTCGTGCTGTGGCGCGCGAAGACGGGTAAGCCGATCCGTCAGCCAATGCGTTCGCTCCCACATCAGGCAACTGACCGGCTCGGACAGTGTCTGATGGTGGGGGTTGGGGAGAGAGTGAGTTCGACAGCTCAGCGCATGTTGCTCACTATAAACAATCTGACGCGCTTGAAACTATCACGGTGCGCTAAAAGCCGTGGCTTGGGAGGTTGCCAACTGACGGGATAACTCGGACCGCGTGGTCAGCCCAATGTGTGTTTTGTGTAGAGTGGCTGACCGGCGGACTGAGAGTCAGGCTGCAATGGCTCCTTCTTAATGTGGTCTTTATGGCACTCCCACTCCGTGGGATCAGAGCCAGGTGTGGTGACACGCCCAGGGCGGCTCCGGCCGCGCCAGCCACCTGCGCCCTCTCCCATCTTCGGTCTTCTTGACTCTGTCTTGACAACGGGCTCAGGTGTGGGAGGAGGAGAGAGTGCGTTAGCTGCAGCGTAAGGTTACTTTTCACTTAAAACTAATTCACGTGCAAGTAACCGTCCCTGCACCACCTGGTGTGAAGCATACGGTGGACCTCGTCGAAATCGACGGTCGAACTGCCGGCTGACTGGCGGACTGAGAGTCAGGGTGCAATGGCTCCTTATTAACGTGGCCTTTATGGAACTCACACTCGTCTGGGATCCAAGCCGCTCCTTTTTGTCATTTTGTCCTTGTTTGTGGTGAATAACCGTGCGTGGGCCTGCACGCTCTCCCATCTCCGATCTTCTTGACTCTGTCTTGACACCGGGCCCAGGTGGGGGGAGTGGAACATAGAGAAAGGTAGATGCAGCGCAAGTCTGCCCTCACTATAATCCAACACAAATCACCCTCCCTGCACCGCCATGCTGTGGAGTACACGGTGGAAATCTTCGAACACGACAATCAAACTGTCAAGTACAAAAGTGAGAAGAACTTAGCATGCCAATACAAGTGATAAAT